>MNCI01001964.1:49955-68867 GCA_015680685.1 Gnetum montanum | reverse complement strand
TCCACACATACTGGCTTGTTACAAAATAGAATGACATAGAATTAGATAAGGCAAAGAGCTGTTAATTAAGGATAGAGAGTTCCAATGGTGAGTCCACATAATGAAAAGGGAAAGCTTCCTTGCAGAGATTACTAATGCTAAGTGTAATTGGAACACACAGGTCTTTCCCATAGCTACAAGAGATGAACCAATTGATGACTGTCCAGATTGAACTTCGATGCTTGAGATGTGAGTTGAAAATGGATGAGGTGAAAGATTTGCAACTTCTCCAACCTGGTGAGCAAACAATTATTAGAATAATCTATCTTTTGAAATAGAACATTGCATCTTCGCTTCCAGATATAATATAAAATAGTAGGCCTGATAACTTTCCACAGAAAATTAAGATTAGTAGAAGTAATGTTCAAAAATTAGAATATGGCATCCTCTTGAGATAGCTTGTATGATGGAAAAGCTTTGGAAGCCCACTGCCACACATGTTAAGCAAAGGGACAATGCCAAAATACATGGACAAAGTCATATTGTCCACCACAAAGAGGGCAATTGGGATTGGGAATCCCCAGATATTCTAGTCGTTTTCCAATAGGTAGACCATGGTGGAGGAAACACCAAAGGAACTACTTAATTTTGGGAAGGGTTGGAAGTTTCCAGATATGTTGGAAGAGAGGGATCCAAAATGTTTCTAACTCTTGTTTGTGCCAGTACTTATTGCAACATTGAATGACTTCAGATGGGTCATGTATGAGATGAAAGGGGACAGATGGCCGGTAGGGCAAGAGTTTAACCCCATTAAGCCATTGAAGGCTATGAAAAAGGCTTTGCACTGTAACATCAAGTTGCCAGTGACTGTGGAGAAAAGAGTAAATCTAAACTAGGCAATGGTTCATTACAGCTGACTCCCCATACAAAGTGTTAAACTCGACCCCTGAAATCCAACGACTAGCCAGCCTAAGAAAATTCAAGGAAATGACACCCTTTTGATATGATGAGGTAGCCACCTTAGCATTTGTGATAGCAAGGGGAGCGGGCAATAGAGGTAACCACCATGGACACACTCTAGAGAGGATAGTAGGGTTGATCTTAACGTTAGTCTAGTCAATGGGAGTGTGTAGAATTTGCCAGGCCCTCTAGATGCTTTTGAAAACATGAGATCCTGGAAGAATGATAGTGAGGGGGAAAAGGATCCAATTGATGAAATGGATGCCTTTCCAGAAGGGCTTATTTCTAGGAAATGCTTGATGAATCCTTAATTGGAGGAGGCTCCTTATAATATCTGAGGCATCTAAATGCTGTGCCAACCACTTTGCAACTAGGGTAATTCCTTGCTTATAGGAGTTCAAAAGACCTAAGCCATCCTTATTCTTGGGGAGAGTAACAATATTCCAAGCAACATGATGAAATCCTTTCTGAGAATCCTTGGAGGACCACATAAAGTCACGGAATAACTGTTCAAGCTTCTGGTAGGTAGCTTGGAAGGGGGCCCAACACGAAGAGTAATACACATGGGTGGATGCACATATGGACTTACAAACAAGGTATTTACCCACAAGTGTGAGAGGTTTACTTTTCCATTTGTTGAGTTTCTTTTGAATTCGATAAATAACCTGCTCCTAGAGAATAGATGTTGAACCTCTAAAACAGAAAGGGATTCCCAGAATCTTAACGATGTCTTGATTTTGAAGCTGCTTCCAATTATAGTTGGTCACATGTTTGTAATTGCCCTTAAAGCTATAAACAGAGGATTTATTCCAATTAATTGTGGAACCTGAGAGTGTGCAATATTGCTCCACCCTTAATAAGAGGTGATGAAAATTGGCTGTTGTGTTTTGAACTAGAAAAAAGGAGTCATCGGCGAAGTGCATATTCAGAAGCTATTGTTGAGAGGAAGAAAGGAAGACCCCAGTGAGAACTTTAGTTTGAATATCTAGGTTAATTTGATGACAAAGAAAGTCTGATGCAATGATAAAGAGATAGGGGACAAGAGGACAACGTTGCCGCACAGACCTATGTATTGGAAAGGGAGAGGTAATGTCGAAGGTAGTGCAATTCTTGTAGTAGCATCTAAGAATAAGCATTTCACCATATGCAAGAACTTAGGTCAAAAACCAAGTTTGGTCATAGTCTGCAAGATAAAATCCCACTTAATGCTATCATAAGCCTTGGCGTAATCAAGTTTCACAAGGAGAATATCTTGTCCATCATCCTCAGCCCACTTGAGACCTTCCCACGCTGCAACAACATTGTCTAAAATATATCTACTAGGAACAAATCCTATTTGTTGGGGAGACATGATCTGGCCAAGAATTTTTTTTAGCCGTAAGGCAAGGCACTTCGTCCAAATTTTATACACCACATTGAGAAGTGTTATGGGATGCTAATTAGAGATATCGGTTAGATCCCCAGACTTGGGGAGGAGACGAATTACCCCTTTATTTAGATTGGGCGCAAGGGAACTAGTTAAGAGAGCTTCGTTAATGACTTGCAAAAGATCCTTTCCCACCAAATCCCAATGATTTTGAAAAAATTCTACAAGAAACCCATCATAACCAGGAGCCTTTCCTTGACTTAACTTGGAACAGGCCTCCTAAAGCTCCACCAGAGTGATATCAACATCAAGACTTTGTAGCATAGTGGGATTAATAAGGCAAGGATAATCGAGGGTGGCAGCCTTGAACGAAGAGATGTTGAAACACCACTAATTTTGGCCTAGCACTTTTAGACAAGAATCAAGCTAAGTCATGCTGCTGCCCAACATGAGTACAATGTGACCAAACTTGGAGGCCCCTAAAACAGCCCCCGATGGTCCATGATTCAATAGGCAAGGTCCCCCTGGGGCCCACAGGTGACTGCACCAACTTCCAGCATCCAGAATCAAAAGTTTCAGGTTCAAAATGTTTGGTTTTGGCTAAGTACACTTTTATTACTTTTTCAGACATTGCACAGCGTAAGGATCAGCGTCACCAACTTTTGGAGCCCAGAAATTGAGTCAAAACAGGTCGAAATCAAGCACAAGGACCCTCCATAACCTTCACCAAGGTCCCTAGCAGCTCCCAACCTCCAGAAAATCAAGATTTGGGCCTCAAATGTGCCATTTTGACTTGGTGACGCTGGGGTTACTTTTTCAGACGTTGCACAGTGTAAGGATAAGCGTCACCAACTTTTAGAGCCCCAAAACTAAGCCAAAATGACTTGATTTCAAGGGTGCATGTCGTCCTCAGGGTCCACTATTGAGAACTATGGGTCCCAGCCTTCAAAAATTCTAGATTTCCACTCAAAATTGCAAGTTTTGGAGGTCACACTACAGGTCACACTATGGGTAGTCAAATTTCTCTTGTTGTACATTTTATTATAAATCCCCATTTGTGGGCATGTCAAGCCCTCATGGTTTAAAACACAACAAAAAAAATAATATATAATTTTTCAAGCGGGCGAGAGCCGAAGCTAATCCTCCTAAATTTTCTTTAAATTTTTATCGCTTGAGGGCTTGTTTTTTCTAATTTGTTTGTATTTTCATGGGCTTGAATGACCGACAAATTGTAAAATACATTGAACCTGGTCAAGGAATGCAATTGCCAACACACATCCAACTCGTGCAAAACTATCCAACACAGATACATTGAACCTGGTCAAAGAATGCAACTGCCCAAGCCTAGCCCAACCTTATAAATACCCTATCAATTCACACAAACTGGAGGAGTTAAAAAGAAGAAGATGGAGGGAGGCAAAAATTGGAAAGATTGGCAATTCTGAAAAATTGGAGAGATTGGCAATTCTGAAAAAGGACAGAACTTGCAATCCTTGGACGCTTGGTACATCTGATTGTTGGCTTCCAAGTTTTTCTCACGTTCATCCCATTTCATCGTCACATCATCGTGTCATATCATTCCGGTGCTAGGCGTTTGACTTGCCATCCACACGTGTGCAACTACACTTTGACCGGTACATATTCCTATTTGAACAATACAATACAGTTTCATCATTGCCTCCTATTTACATTATTTACTTTGGTTTATGCTTTGTTTACAATATAACTCTATTTATGCTTTATTTATAATTCAGTACGCTCTGTTTACATTTGGTATCGCCGTTTGCATTTCGTTTACATCCCGTTTACAATAACCCTAGCGCTAGCCGTAGCTTACACTCGGGGAAGTCCTTGGTTGATTTGCATGTAGACCATCCAAGGCACTCTACCTTCGTTTATTTTTCCAGCCTGCCGTCGGGCAAAGGCAGGGTTAGCTGTGGCTGGTCGACGATCTCTCGGTGTCTGTCTCCCTTCCAGCCTTACACCAACGATTTAGGACAGTACAGATGTTCCTTGGGGTAGTTGCAAAAAGGGTTTCGTAGTGATTCTTAAGAAAAGAGAGGATACTATTGTGGTCAGTAATGGTGGTACCATCACATGAGATTTTATCAATAACATGCAAAGGGGAAGCAGTATTGAGATATTTAAAAAATTCCTTACAATGTTCATCTTGAATATTTAACCAAGTGAGTCAACTTTTAGCTAAGGCACTTGGTGCTCGGCACACTTCCCAATGTTGGAAGGCAACGTGTGCTCTAGCTAGCTCCTCGTGAACTAGAGTATTGAAGGGATCTTGAGCTAGTTTATTGGTGAGATGTTCAATAGTGAGGTGAATTTTGTTGTATTCATGTTTGGCTCGAGCAACCACTGTTTTATCATACGAATGAGCAAAGTTTCGCACTCGACATGAAGCACGATGCCACCAATTAATCCAACCCACTTGGTTTAGGGGCCTAGGTTCGGCATTCCAAAGGTTGGATAGAAGAAGTTGGACAGTTGGGGAAGAAAAAAATTTGTTGTGTAGTCGAAAAAGATGGAATTTTTGTTAGTTAGGGCTACAGTGAAACTTGATAGATATGGAGATAGGAAGATGGTCAGATAAGGTGGCATGGTGATGAACCGTAGTGGCGGAGAAGGCTTGCCAAAAGAAAAGGGTGGAGAAATAGAACCTATCTAACCTACTAAAGATGTGAGCCCGCCCAAGAAGGAGATTGCTGCAAGTAAATCTATGGAGGGGAACGCACCTGGAGTTGTCCACTCCATTTGAGAGGTAAAATATTTTCTTAAAGGTAGACCAAGTCTGATACTCGAGATTGGGTAGTTGAAGAAACACCCCTCCGAGATTATCATGAAGGAATTCAACCATATTAAAATCTTCCCCGAAAATCCAAGGCATTGGGGGAAGAGAAGTTGCAAGTTGTTGCTAAAGGAGAGCCCGTTCTATGGAGTCATTTGGGGCATAAATTAGGCAAATGCCAAAAGGGCCATGCAGGGATGAGAAGGTGGCCTAGGAAACTCTATGCCCAGAATCAAAACCACTTTGAAGGATTTTAGTTTTCCAGTAGGGTGAGAGGAGAATGGTTGTGCCTCCTTTCCCATTCGCATGGGACGTCACTAGGATTGAGTAGTGAGGAAGAAACCAATGGGTGGAATAGGATAAAAGGTTGGCTGAGATCTTAATTTCTTGAAGGAGAAAGAAATCAAAGGCCATATTAAGACTAGATATAAAGTTGCTTGCTGACTTCTATTGAAGCATACCAGTAAGGCCTCAAACTTTCCAAGAAAGGAGATTCATGGGGTAACGAGGGGTAGTTTGGATGGGAGGTCAACGAAAGGTTCAGAAGTTAAAGTATCGGTTTCCTTTGTTCCTGACAAGAGGGCAAAGGAGTTGTTCGTGGGAAAAAGGGCCATGGAAGTGTGTAGGGAAGAGGAGTAGGAGGGATGAGTAGAACCAGAGGAAGCTTTGGCTCATTTCCTGCCACTACTCACCACAAACTCATCCTCTGAGACTGAGTCCTTGATAATGTTTGAAGGGATGACATGGGTGGAGGTGTGAGAACCTGATTGTTGTTTCTGTAGCTTGGAGGGGCTAGATTGAGAGGAGGATTGAGGAGTTATTGGAGGAGGAGATCTGAATTTAAAGGGTATTGAGGGTGGGCGTAATGGTGGGACTGGGGAACAAGTCTTCTGAGATGCTATAGGTTGTTTCTTCCTGACTAGGATAGGACACACCGAGATATGATGCTCAGCCTTGTGAGAATAGCTACATGAGTTTGGAAGGTAAAAATAGTTCACTTTTTGGGTGAAGAGTTTTCCACTAGCAGCGAGGGTTAATGAGATCTTTCGAAGAGCTATATCCAATTCAATATAATAACGACGAATTTGAGTTCCATTGATCATCGTACAATGATTGAAAATAATAGGGCCCAAGGTGCTCATAATGTCCCTTTCAATAGATGAGAAAATAAGTGGAAGATTGGGCAGTTCCACATAACAAGGAATTATATTAAAAGTTGGGTCGTTGACATTAAAGTCAAAACTCCAGGTGTGTGCAATTAGGGTTGTGTTCCTTGCTGGAAATTTTTTTTGAGAGAGAGCCTTTTCGACTTGAGAGGCATCAGATAATTCTACCAAAATGAAATGATGAGCATAGTATCGAGCATGAGAAACCTGAATGCCATGGGGCTAAAGGAGGCTATGGACTTGAGTGTTTAAACTTGGGGACCTTGGTAAAAATCCCACAATTTGAAAAAAAATAAAATGAGATGCAAAATCTTGAGAAACTACTTCAAATATATCATCAGGTAAAAGAAAATCAATTTGAGGTTAGGGAGATGAACTTCCCTAAGGAAAAGTGGAACTTGATGAATCCATCATTGTGACTTGCCCACCCCTGGGCCACACACTTTCCCGACACTGTTCTACAACCTTGACTGCAGGAAAACCCTCACCACCAGTGTGCCTGTTTTCATCCACAATTGAATATCTTGAATAATTGTGTTGATTTGTATGAACCAGGTCTATTTAGGGTTTTGAACTTGCGTGAAGCCTCACAGAAGAAACAAATCCCATCAAATCAGAGGTGGCCACGAGCAGGAGGAAGAGCCATAGCCACCAGAGCGCGATGCAGCAGCGGCCGAGGAAGCCAGAATCCTAGGACACTACGGTAGCAAAAAAACTGCCGCAGAAAACTAAGACCAAAAGTTGAAGAGCCAAACATAGCAGACAACTAAGCCAAACCTGAGGAGCCGCAACGCAGCGTAGCAGTCCACGTGGAGCCTTCAACCTGGAGACCGCAGTGCAGCCTCACGTGCAATAGATGAAACTGGGTGAACCGCCACTCAATGGTCCGCCCAATGGTTAGCAGGGAAAGTCCAACATCACAATATGGTAGTGTGACTAAATATGGTAGTGTTTCAGGGATATATATGTGGGTAAAGTCAATAGACATTTGACTTCTTCATCATCCACAAAATGCCTAAAGGATGACTAACCATACATTATCTTCCCTCTAAAGTAGATGTTAGATCAAGAACATTTAATAAGATGATACCATCAACACTATAGACAATACCATCTACTTCTTCACATCCTCCATTTTTAACTCTTGCTCAACAAAATTTTTTTTTAATAAAAGGAGGTGGATACATTGTATGTTGTTGGTGTTGTTATAATGGGTTAGAAAAGTATAGTGTTTAGTTGGTTAGTAGGAGGAGGGGGTGGTTTTAGTATTGCTTAATTGAAAAGTGTACAAGGAGGATTTTGCATATGTCATAATCCTATAAGTTCAAATGTAGAAGTGTGTATGTTGATTAGTATAGTTATTTTTTTTAGGAATGGGATGAAGAAGGTATAGTGTTATGTATATACAAAAGAAAATAAAGCATTTTCATTGGCCTCACTATGAAGCCTCTCTTCTTTACTATTTCTCTTTTTTTTTCTCATCCTTATTGTTTGCTCATTTGCCTCTTCTCTACAGTTACTTTTGTTGTTTTTTTTACACAAAATTTTTGTTCATGTTATCTTAGTCTTTCATTTGGAAATTTCTAGATATAGCCATTTGTTGTAGACATTTCATTTCTTTATGCTAGCTTATTTTTATAGTTGTTTTATTAGTTAATATTCTTTGTTGAAGATTTACAAAGTTGTTGTATAGGAATAAGTTGGTAGAATAGGTTAGATTTTATTTGTAGAAATTTGTTTAGGGGTTGTTAGTATTATGTTTGTGTTATTATGAGTGATATATATTGTAGTGGTAGTTGTTTTTCATCAGTTATTTATTCAATGTAGCAATTTATTTAGGGATTATGACTATGAGGTTGTTATTGTAACAAGGGTGTATGTAGTGTTAGTTTGTGTTTATTTTTTTTCATAAATTATAAATAGGTTGGGTCTATAGTATGTACTACTTACCTCTAGGCTAGTAACATGTGAAGTGCAGAAAGGGTGTTGGTACTATGCTTTGAACCTAAGAGCTTCAAGAACAAACATGTGTGAGGAAACGAAATGGTTGATATGTTTTTTTAGTAGTTAGCATTATGTTTTTCAATTTAATTTGTTTAGCATTAGAATGTGTACTATGTTGTGTAGAAATTATTTTTGAGTTTTTTATGTATTTATCAATATGTTATGCTTGAGAAAAATATTCTTATAATATATTTTTAAAATTATTAATTTATTATATAATATTTGAACAGTGAAATTATTAAAAATAACATAATCTATTGTGTAATAAAAGATTGACATTGAAATTCATATTTGATTGAAACAAAAAAATATACAATTTATTGAAAATGGAATAAGTAGATTGAATAATGAGAGATACTCTAAAACGACATAATAATATTTAGAGGAAAAGTTCAAAATAGAGGAGGTAAAAGAAAAGAAACAATAATCATAAAATTATTTTACATATTGCTTACTTACATTTTGAGTTTATTGAAAAAGGATAAATTGAAATGAATTATGTGAGTTGCTAAAAATTCTATAATACTTTTGGAGAGAAAGCTCAAATCTACGTAGGAGATGGCCCTAGGCTAGCAATATAGGAAGTGCATAAAAGGTGGAAATACAAAGTCCATAGTTGTAAGATAATGCATAAATTTAGAAGATTTATGTTATGATTTTGTCATAGGTTTGGATGTGATGAATCTTTCATTTGCTTCAACTTTAAATTCTTATTGGAGACAATTTTTAGACACTTTGTAATTGTATTAGGTTCATAGATCTATGAAATATAATTCTATGTTAATATATTATTAATGTAAGATACAAAATAGATTTTACTATTAGCCAAATTAGAATTTACATGTATCTATTAAGCATGTACGTCTGGATGATTTGTATGAAACATATTTGATGATCCTATAGGTGTCATTCTATCTTGGTCTTTAAGGAGTTGTATAATTTGGTGATGTAGCTTTAGATTTGGATTTGAAGTATCTATGCCTAGTTCTGATATGAATTTTAAATATACTATTTTATTCTAAAATCATTCATACAGTATAACTAGTTAGTAGAAATCAAATGTTGATGAATATTTTGTATTGTATATATTATGAAATTACCATGAATGCGTACCTAAATAAATTCATTCATGTAATTTGCATTGTTTTCTTCTAGTGGTAATGGTACTACTTTGGTTGTTGATGCTTTTTATTATTGGTTAATATTTTCTTCATGGAAGTTAATACTACTTTGATGACTTGAAATTGTTGTGTTCCTATTGTTTGGACTCTGTCTTTGCTGGTGTAAGGTATCTTTGTTGAGCTACAAAAGAATACGAAAAGAATTATTATAATTGTTAGCATAATTTAAATTTACAACTTGATAGTAGTGATGTGTTAGCCTAGTAGTAAGACTCTTGATTTGAGAGATCCAAGTTAATAGGTTTGATTTTGAGGTAATACTAGATTGTAAAGTTCTAATTTAGGGGTAAATACCATATCCTTCTTGTTGGACACTCTCTTGAGGGGTGGGCGGTGGTGGGGTGGGTGTGGGGGTGGAGGTGGGGGCATGGCGGTGACAGGTGGGGGGTGTGTCCATTGAGGGCGTGGGGGTTGGGGGCAGAGGATGGTGTGTGTGAGTGGGGCAGTAGGCTAACACCTCATTGTTAATACTCTTTCTAGAATTCAAAGACTTTTGATTTAAAATTTCTAGGTCATGGGTTTAATTTTGGTGGGCAATGTTGAGTTATAAAGTTCTAATTAAACTATATATCTTGGGGTGTATCTATATTACAATTATTTCAAGATTNCAACCCCCCAACCTAATATGAATAAAGTAACAACCTTTCTAGCAAAACTATGCTTTTATTATTAAACGATTAGCTTTGGATTATACTTTAAAAATGTTAATTTTAAGATTCAAGTAATATGGTTTTTTATAATTTTTTTTCTTTTTCTTTTTGTTGTTTCCCAACTGATGGATAGTTCCTTACACCTAACCATATGAATCACATGCATGTACATATGTTTTGCTTGAATTCCATGGACCTTACCTAAGCGCTAATATTCTAGATAGTCAAACATAACATTGTTGGTCATTGTCTTCCTAATCATCACTTGTATTAACTTTATTCATATGGTATATAATGATTGATGCATAAGAGATTTATATTTTTATTATTAAAATTGAGGTAATAAGATGATGAAATGATTAAAATATTAAATCCTAATTATCTATGGGAATAAGTGCAATCTAATCTATCCTAAGCATTAAGTATCTGTTCCCACTTTCCATACTCATCGTGAACTTATACTAATACTATTAGGTTGCTAAGTGATTACTATTGTGTGTAGCAAGTTTCCACTGTAAGGATTACTATGCATTAGCATAACATGCTCGAAGTGATCATACTTACACTATTATAAAATAAAATATTATTTTCCTAAGTGTTGGAAGGTAAAAATGAAATTAAAGTAAAATGCTTAGAAAAAAACTAAGTGCTAGTTCAAGTGCTACAATGGAAGGAATTAATTCTAATTTTATTGTCATTATACAGAAGTATCTAGGTACAACATGTACTCAAATAAAAATCTTGTTCAGTTAACTCAATTCAAGTTGTGGGCACTCAGAGGGAATCTTAGCTAAGTCCTATGGAAATAAATTTCAAGATCTTCATTTTGCAAATAACCAATGATGCCATAAATATAGATGATGTGTGCAGTTATATAGGATTATGAAGGATTAACATTAATGCATATGCACCAACACATCCAAGGATGCATTGACAAGGCTACATCTATGGGCATGCATTAATGCAGTTGACTAACTTTAACTTCATCATAGCCTCACGACTAACTAAAAACTCATCTTTGAGTGAAAAAAAATGAGACTGAGTTATTTACAAAATTTGGGGAGTATGAAACTAACAATGAATTGAGTATAATAATAGATAACCTCTGAGTATCATGTTATAAAATATTTGCATGGTTACAAAAGTTTGTATAATATACAAAAGTCTATATAGTTTGACAAAATTTGCATGCACTAGCTAGATTTAATGGAGTGGGATGAGGCCTTCACATCATGCTTGGAGGTGAAGGCTCATATGGTTTAGAGTTTTCCTCATCTAATCTTAGTCTTTTTGGTCTAGGTTGCCCTGCTATTGTTGCTACCACTTTAGAAAATTTGAAGGTATTCATAAGTACCTTCATACTCTCTTCCTTGATTCATGGATCATTAATGGTCTAGGTGGATTTTTCTAAACTTGCTGGTCTTGCAATATTTGATGGACAAGACATGGTTGAGAAAATTTCCTTCATGTTGATAAACTAGGTTGCAAAATGTTTATGTTCAATACTGAATATATGAACAAGGTTTTGTAGTTTATGGTAGTTGTTCATTCTCATAGCTAGGTTCTCAAAAACTAATCTTTGATTTTCAAACTTGCTTTTGAGAACTTTAAGCTATGTGTTAGCTATCCCAAGCTTCTAGTTGATTTTTTTATGGAGCTTGAACTCCACCTTATAGAGGAGGTAGTACTTGATCACTTGTTTTTCAATTTTGATCTTGGCCTCCTTACTGTGAGCATTGCTAAGTTTACATATCCTAGATTGGCTAATTCCATGTATTCCATTATCTCCTTAATTTGTAACTCCTTCAGGCCAATCTCAACTTGATTGTAGGTGTTGAGGTTATTAGAGATGAACTACCATACGTGATCTCTTTGTTGGAGTTACTGGAGATCTTTGTTCACCTTTACCTTCACCAATTTTATTTCTTTCTGATTGATCTCCTTGAGCATCTTAATCCAACTCTTATAGTGATTTTTCACTTTTTCATATATTAGGACATCATTCTTTTAGGTGGTAATCTCAATGGTAATCTTTTGGTAAAGGGTGAGAACCTGCTTCATTAAGAGTTTTTTGTTCTTTGTAGCCAACCTCTACACATCCTGGTTTACTTTGGCAAGTTGCTTCTCTTATTGATAAATGTATTCCACCATTTATTCCTTTTATTGTTTAGCATTTTGGCCATGATTTTCTTGGGCACAATATTTTCTTTGTGGGTTTTTTGAAGGTCACAGTTGGAATATTTCATCATTACTTTTGATAGTGGCATATCAAAATTATCATTTCTTTTACATTTTTAGCCTCCTATAGTCTTTCTTAAAGCTACTGAAAAGCTTCATCCCTTATAAGTTTAGGCCTTATGATGGATGGATTAGACAAGCAGGTTTAAGTTTTGCAACTTCAACTACCAACCATCGATTGCTAACAATAACCTCCTCAAGTTGCACATTAGTAATGAGAAACTTATGCCTTATCTCTAGCAGTTGTAACTAGGTGGCTAAAATATATTTTGGGAGATTAAATATCTCTGAAATTAGTTGCTTGGTTTTGACCAATTACTCTAGCACTTCATTGCACTGTGTTGCACTCTTCCCTTGCTCCAGGCTCTTGCAAACACTTGGACATCTGTCATGGTAGCAACATTAGGGATAGACACCATATGATCACTTAGTACTTCTCTAATCATATGTACTACCACCTCTGTTGTAGTCTTCTAGCCCTTGTGTGGCATGACCAAGACTATTACTCCTTCCCCTTTCTCTAGCATGATCGAGAAGGTCATTGCGTTCCTAGAGATTTCAAGAAATGCCTATCCTGGAATGGACATATTTACTTCTTGAATATTGGGGTTGGTGTGAATAGGTGCATTGTTACTTTGTTTCAAGAAAATTGGGGCTAGTTCATACATCAAGTAGCTGATAATCCTAGTGAACTCATTAAGATGACTCATGGCCAAATGATATATGGAGGATTTACCACCACCTTTAAAGGCTTGTCATTGTAATTGCTATTTATTAAGCTTCCTTAGGCATTTAGTAGCTACTACCATTTTAGGAATCTTCTTTGATGCTACAAGTGGTGATGAAGGTTGCAATTCCTCTTTTTGAAGATTGGTAAATTCTTTATCCTTTATCATTTCCTACCATGATGTGATAGATAACGTCATTGGCATAGTGGGCTATGGCTCCCTTTTTGCAAAGTTTTTGGATTAGGCAAGAAAATGGGATTTTCTTCCTATCCTTCTCATTTTTCTTAAAGTGCTTCTCAATTTTTTGGAATATGAGTTAGGGAAGGTTGACTTGGAACTTTTCACTTAGAGTTGTGCATGCCCTTGTAGAGAAGGTAGTTACCTTGCTTGGCCTCATCATGGGATTGAGGTGATAGGTTGCGATTTTGAAATATGCTCTCTTTACTTTAGTAAAAACCTAGTACTCCTTATAGTTTACTCCATACCATCATTGAACCCATTCTTCTTTGCTTCAAGGTCTACTTGGGTTGATATCTCTACCAACTTTGCCTTGGTATTGGACAATCCAAGGACTTCTATGATAGCTTCAATTGAGTAGGAGAAGGTGATGTTCTTAATCTTGACTATGGCATCTCCTTGAGGGTTCTTCCAAAACAAATATGTCTTTCTCATGTATCATTCCCTAATGCTAAAGAGAATGAGCCATAGTAGAGACCCTTGCATTTGGGTTCTAATCTCATTTGGTGCTAACTTCAGGAAAATTTTGAAGTTCAAGTTTTAAACGATTGAGCTTTGAACGTTTTTGCTTTGGACCTTTTCTAGGTAGGCCTCAATTAGTGTAACGTCCAATTTGGGCTTAGTCTTGGGGCCTCATCCTACTCAGATTGCCATATCTTTGTAGTGGAAATCTAATTAACAGATTCTACGTAAGGCCCCTTGCATAAGGACCCAGTAGCATGAGTTGTCTCAATGGCTTGCAATTGGGATTGTTGTTGTTGTGGTTGTTGCAATTTCCTCCTTCCTCCATGAGGTCATTTCTCCTAAGGCTATGATGGCTCTCTTAAGTACAATTCTCATTTTGGCACCATTTGCAATCACAAAAGTAACCCTGAATCAGTTCTTTGAATATAATCTTCGTAAGTTTGGATACTTTTCAATTCTTTGATTGGATTAAATTTGGCGAGAAATTGAAATTTTATCATTAAGCACTTATTTAGTGATTGCATGCATATGAAAATATTTTATTATTATTTTATTTGCACTTGTACAGAGGTTGATTATTGGTATTAGTTCTTGGGGTGATTATTTTAATACTTGATCTATGAGATAGAAAATTGTTTGCCAAGGCTTGCATTGATGTCCCCACAATGTAACACATACCTCTAGAAGTGTGAGGATCAAAAAATGGATGCAAACAAATAAGCAGTGAGGAAGCTATGGGTTTAGAAAGGTTTTAAACTCTAAAAAATAACAAAAACTCCATTAGCATTTGAAGAAAAATGTGAAAATATAAAGGAGTATCATGCATATTTATATTATTTTTGCACTACATTGATTGGCATGCATCAACGTGGTTGTGTCAATGTATTTGAGCATGTCGATGGAGATTTTTCAACATAGTCATTCATAGCCATCTTTCCATCTTGAATTTTGAGGAATTTTTAAGGAGTTTTGGGATGAGATAAGAGCCAAATGGAAGCTAAAAACTGAGAACAACATCTAATGAGGTTTTGTTTGAGGCATTGGAGTGAATCAAGTAGATGGCATAAGTGAATATGAGATGTTTCTTAAGCATAATTAGCACAAAATTGGATGATGTAGGTTATCAAGGTTGTGTGAACCTAATGAAGGTATATGGTAATGGGGTTTAAACTAAAGAAAATAAAAAATTATATAAGTGGGTCCTCCTCAAAGTAGGTTGATGTTTAAAAATGTTCTTACATAATTCCATCTCAAGGAGTTCGTAGGTATCATAGATGATCAATGATGATTTGGGTTAAATACCATATCCTTAGAAGGAGTTGTCTTAAGATCATGTAGTCTATAAAATGAAAACTCGTAGATGATCATGGTGTAAGATAGTGAGGTGAAAAAAATGAAATTCTAGAATGGTTGAGAGAGAGATTGAAAGAGGAGAATCCAATTCATAGCTGCAAGAGATCCTTTGTGGAATACATGATTAGGATGATCTTGATATTGGTTTGTTCTAAGTCTAGACCAAGTTCATATCTTTAGCAGTGGTCTTGCATTGATGTTTTCCTTCTCTTCTCCCAACATGAGTCCACAACAACTACAAAGAATGATCATCACTCTGGAAAAAGAAGAGGAAAGTATTTAGAGATTATTAAGAAAAAAAATTTAAGCATTAGTTAGAGGGGTTCCTTCATGTATGGGTAACATGTATTTTCATCCCCATAACTAGTACTTGTATCCTAAGAGATGTTTAGAGAGGTAAGTTTTTATTCCATTTTTTTGAAAGGGAACCATAGGTTACAAAGATATACTTCCTTTTATGGCTTACAAGAGGAGTGATGATACATTTTGTTAGAGGTCATAGGACTCAAGAATGAAGTCAAGAAGGGAACTCAACAAATTCCCTTGAGGTCACATCTTTTTCCATTTTCACTTAGTCTTTTCCTAGTTCGTTGAGATACAAGATCACATGTTACTTTTTAGTTTTCATGTGAAAGAACCATTGTGCTATCGTGATATAAATCTTTGCATGAGACAAATGGAATGGGTAGATGTCATGAGCTCATTGCTTAGTACCATTGAAAAATTGATAGTTCATTACTGGAGGGCATAATCCAAAGATAAATTTGGCTTGTATAGAGAGTTACAATCTTGATAGCTACATTTAGTAATGACCAATCTTCATAACATCAATGGAATAAAATCAGATATCATATATAAAGTCAATTAAAAGTAAAAGTAAAATATATAAAATAAATATCAAAAGGTAAAGAAAATGAAAAAAGTATGAAGAATGATGTAAAATAAAAAAGAAAAAAAAATTTCCATCCTCTTTAAGATATTTGAGTAGATGGGCTTCTTCCCCATAACTAAGTTGGAAGGAGGAGATTCAAAAAATGGAGCAAGCTTGTTATTGAGTCAAGGTGTTGTGGTTGTGGTTGGTTATTTTGAAGTCTATAAAGGGTTTTAGTTGTTGGATGTTGACCAACATGTGCTTTTTGGGGCTTATTGAGTGATAAACTGTCATAGCCTTGGAAGGAAAAGTTGAGTGTATAGTGTATGGTCATTTTCATAATGTCTAGAATTAGTTCGTTGAGGCACGTACATTGGATTCTAATAGAGAACATTATCTCCTAGTTTAAATTCAAATTTTTGAAACTAGGAATCATGTCATTGTTTGTTGTATGTCTTATAAACTTCATTCATCATAAGGGTTACTCTTGAGTTTTCATCTAGCACATTGAGTGTCACTAGTGATGAGACGCGGTTTGCGTCGGCCACGATATTGTGTACGCGATATCGCGTCCGACGCGATATCGCATCCCTCGCGATATTGCGTACGCGATATCGCAGTCAGCCGTCATTTCTATAAATAAGAGGTGGCTCTCCCTTATTTGATATCCCAGTTTTAGTAGCGAAGCTCTGGTAGTTTGATCCCTCCAGAGTTAGAATTTTCCCGTGTCTGCCCGCAGTGTGGTGAATGTGATTGTACGGTGTCTTTATTCGAGTGTGCCGTACTTGGACACGCACATGACCGGCAATAAAGATCGAGATTACTTCATCATTGCAGCATTCACTTAGTTTATTTATTATTATTTATTTCATGTTATTTACTGTTTTCATAGCGCGGTGTGAGTACGACTTAGCTACGAGCATCTACGGGTGTGTACGGCTAGTTAAGGAATCGGTTACTCATCGCGATTAGTTTCTCACCCTTAAACTCCTAGAAGCGGAACGAGTACGACTTGATTACGAGCATTTAAGTGTGACTGCTTGGTAGCCCAGTGGTGTAGCTAGGGGGATCTACGCTTGGTAACCCAGTGGCGTATTTGGGGTCTGCGCTTGGTAATCCCAGTGGCGTACCTAGGCCTATGCTTGGTAGTCCCAGTGGCAGTCGTGCACGAAGTCCAAGATGTGTACGGTTGATCAAGGAATCGGTTGCTCGTCGCACTTAGGCTAGATTAGATTTTCTTACCTTTTCCTCTTAGCTTAGAATTAGTTAATATTATTTTCCACTGCCTTCAGGAGTAGCATTAGATTAGAACACATCATACACCTCATCTAGACTAAACCATACGTGACATATGCAAAACTAGTCTAGATGGGAAGACAGCGAACTGCGACCTAAGGCTAACTATCTAGGTGCCACAACTAGTCCATCTGCGGAGTTCGACCGGATCGCGCGTGCGACGCTCGTTTCGTATGGTTGAGTGTAGGGGTACCTCGCCACTCATCATTGGCGCCGTTGCCGGGGATGGTGCTAGTTATCTAGATTAGTTAAATCATACAAGGTCGCTGTAAAGAACTTAACGATATATCTTTCAGAAAATAATAATTATTAAAAAGTCACATAAATTCACACACAACAATGTCTCTCCTACAAGATGATAATAACGCCACACTTAGTGAGGATGTTCATTGGAGAACCAATGAGTTATATGATGATGAAAGTTGGAGTATACAACCTAAAGTGGGAGTTTCCTATAAGAATGAGCAAAAAAAACGTCATCATAACGCATGGAAGCATAACTTACAAGATGACGATGAACCCCCACTGGCCACTACAAGCTTCACGCAAATACAAGAGGCTGTTCGAATCTCACGTAGGCATCGTAAAGAGAGCCGACTACCCAGGCTCGATTTAAACAACTTTCCTAAATTTTCAGGAGGCTATGACTTAGATCCGCATCAACATTTACTAGCCTTCTACGATGCCTGCACATGGAATAACATTGATAATAGTTGGAAAAAACTGAAGCTCTTTCGTATGACACTCGTTGATCAAGCTAAAGTATGGTATAGATCGTTGAAACCAAATTCGGTACGACGCTGGTCAACAATGGTAGAAGCCTTTAATGAAAAATATCAATCGTACGCTAAAGTATCAGCCTTGAGGAAACAAATCCAAGGATGGAAACAAGAAAAACATGAACCCTTAGATATGGCCTTAGAAAGATATTATGCACTGTTAAACAACTGTCCAGGCCATGGGTTTTCCGAGGAAAGGCTAATGTATCACATCTTTGATGGGCTACGTAATGAAACCAGAGGGACCTTAGGAACGTATGCCCGAGGTCAACTATACAACCTACGAACCCATCAAATCCAAGAGCTTATTAAGCGGGTAGCAAAAGAAGAAGGAGAAATAGCTACATGGGAGAGTGTTGAAAAACATCAACGGGAACAAAATTTTAACTCAACAAAGGTCCATGATCATAACAAGGAGAGATCAACAAATTCCAAGGTGGAAACATCACCTTTGCCAATACAACAATTGTTAGAATAAGCAGAGGCAAAGATCAATAAGATGTTGGAATGGATGAATCAAAAGTGTGGAGAATATGTCAACACCATTGGAGATAGAGTTTTCACAACCCAAGAAGTAGGGCGAAATAATAGACATTCGGAAAGAAGAAATGAAGGGAATAAGTGCTTCACTGCCAATCACACATATGAATGCAACATATGCTTGTATGATCACCCCAAAGGCCAATGCCCAATATTGTTACATATCCATGAGCATTGGGGAAACACGTTACATCCAGAGTTCGTACAGAGATACTGTGTTAGACCACAGTGGCAACAATCCCAGTCGTGGGGGAATCCACCCTTAGACTGGAGGCACCCTTCACATTTTCCGAATCCAAATG
>MNCI01001964.1:23897-43416 GCA_015680685.1 Gnetum montanum | reverse complement strand
AACTATCTAGGTGCCACAACTAGTCCATCTGCGGAGTTTGACCGGATCGGGCGTGCGACGCTTGTTTCGTATGGTTGAGTGTAGGGGTACCTCGCCACTCATCAACTAGTCTTTCTTTCTGTGCTAAGTTAATATTTAGGCCAAACAAAATTCAATTTGAATTAGGAGTTTAGGTAACTTTCTATACACTAACTTGTAAGTAGAGTAGCCTCTAGGAAGTTTCCATGTTGAGTGATATGCCCATAGGGCATTGTTAAGTTTGGTGTTCCAATCTCTTTTATATCTGCTAATGGTCCTTGTAAATATTCTATTGGTTACCTAAGCTTAACCTTTGGCTTGGGGATGATAGGGTACTGTAAGTTTATGTTTCATCCCCAATCATGACATTAACTTCTAAAAGGTAACACCTATGAAATGGGTTCAATTATTAGAAATTAGTGTCCTAGGCACACCAAATTTGTTTACCACTTGGTGGTAAAAGAATCCAACTACAATGGAAGAAGTATAGTTAGTAATACTTACAAATTTAACACACTTAGTATAATATTTAATAGTAATAATAATGTAAGACTTCCCATTTGACATGAGAATGATGGACTTTATGAAATCAATTCCCCAATGGTTGAAAGGATTTGGTGAATGAATCCACTATTGAGGTTCTTCCATCCTAGTTATCATTTCTTCATCTTATTGACATTGTTCACATGAATGGAAAAATGGTGGACATCTGTAAAGATCATGGGCTAGAAATATCCTACCTTTAGGATTTTTATGGTCATTCTTCTTACTATGTAGTGATCCCCATAAGGGCTATCATGAGCATTCTAGAAAACTCTTAGTTGATCTATATAAGTTACACATCATCGTACCAGATTATCAGCATAGAGAGGAACTACTTCTTGACTTGGTGAAGGAACTACTGCGTCCTTCTATGGTTTCATTCTATAGGAGTTTCCTATGTGACTAGATAGAAGAGAAATTCATCTAACTAGTTTGTAACCTTTAGTGCTTGAACTTTAGTTGCCTTAGCAAAGAGAAACTTATTTATAAACAATTAGATAAGGGCTTGTCATCATCCTTATTATCCCATATTAACTAAGATAGATGATTGGCAACAACATTTTGAATTTCCTTTATGTCATTCATTGTTAGATCAAACTCTTACAAGATCATTAGTGACCATATAACACAAGGGCTCACTATTGGCTTGTTCATTATGAAACAAATTGTACTATGGTTAGTGTGCATAAAAATGAGGTATCTAAGCACACAGTACTTGAATTTCTTAATAGCATATGCCACCACCATAAGTTTCTTTTTTGTAGTGGTGTAATTAAGTTGTGCTCTCACAAATCTTGCTTGCATAATGGATGTAGTATGGATGTTTCTAATCATCCATTTGTGTAAGAACTTCTCCAAATGCATAGTTGGATGCATCTATCATGATATGAAAAAGTTTGGAGCAAGCAAGTACATGTAGAATTGGTGTTTCTATGAGCTTCTACTTTATCTATTGGAATGCTTATTCACACTTCTTGGTCCATTCAAATGTTGCATCCTTCTTAGTAAGCTTCAAAAGCAACTTGACAATTTTGGAGAAGTTTTTAATGAAATTTCTATAGTAACCAATATGTCTAAGAAGTAATCTTACATCTTTAATTTTTTAAGGCTATATGGTAATTCCTTGGATGATCCTAACGTTTTCAAGGTTCATCTTAATTTCTTTTTCTAAAATTTGGTGTTCCAAAATGATGCCCTTTTGGACCATTAAGTGGCTCTTTTGCCAGTTAAGCTGTAGGTTTTTTTCCATAAATTACTTCAATACTTACTCAAGATATTCCAATGCTTTAAAATCAGCAACATGGATGGAGAAGTCATCCATGAAGACTTCCACACCACGACTAATTTGCTACTAAAAGATACTAAGGACTAAGCATTTGAAGGTTGCAAGAACATTTAATAGATCAAAGGATATCTTTTTGTATGAAAAATTTTTCCAAGAACTTGTGAATGTGGTCTTAGCCTAGTCTTTTAGAGCAATTTGTATTTGATTATAACCATTATATCCATTTCGAAAACTATAGTAGTTGTGCCTTGTAATAGTGTCCAACATGTGGTTCATAAATGACAACCAAAAATGATCTTTGAAAGTGGCCATGTTGAACAACCAAAAGTCTATACAGATCCTCCATTTTCTCCATTTTTTGGTATGATAACAAATGAGCTTACCCTATCACTATCTACCATTGGATCATTAAGTAACTCTTTTGGTAGTTTAGATACATGTTTGTTTCCACACACTACTTTAATACTTGCTCAATATAGTCTAGTGCTTGTTGAAAATTAGCAATATGGGTGGAGAAGTCATCCTTGAATACTGCTAATTTTCTACTAAAAGATATTAAGGAATAGGTATTGGAAGATTGCAAGAGCATTTCATAGACCAAAGGACATCTTTTTGTATGCAAAAACTTCTCAAGGACTTATGAATATGATCTTAGCTTAGTCTTCTGGAGCGATTTGTATTTGATTATAACCATTATATCCATTAAGAAAACTATAGTAGATGTACCCTGTAATAGTATCCAACACTTGGTTCACAAATGGTAGTGAAAAATGGTCATTGAAACTGGCCATGTTTAATAATCAAAAGTTTATGTAGATCTTCCATTATCCTCCCTTTTTTGGTACAACAATAAGTAGGCGTACCCACTCACTATATGTCATTGGATAGATGAACCTAGCCTTGAGAAGTTTCTCAAGTTCCTTCTTAACCAATTATTTTAGCTTTGGATTCAATCTTCTTTATGTATGCCTCTTGGGTTTAATAGTGGAGTTAGTGTAGATTCGATGCTAGCGTATGCATCGATCTATCCCTATTATCTTATTATATGATCAAGAAAAGACTATTGATTATTAGTTAACTACCTTCAACAACTTTCCTATGTGTTTCTTAGTGAGTTGGACATTTATGATTACTAGCTTCCCATTGTCTAAGAATACATATTTTAAAGATGCTGGTAAGGATTTCAATTTTAAGGGTTCGTATTCAAAAATTTCAAGCATTTTTAAATCTTTCTAATCCATCTCTACTTTTTCCCTATGCTTTACTTCGAAGAGTTGACTTCCAAACTACTTTATGTCATCCATCTTTTCTATATATGCACTTGTAAGGATCTTTGTTGGATCCATGGACATTGTGTAATTGAAGCTATTGTCTATAGTTAGCCACTAGGTGCCTTCTTATTTTGTGGCTATTGCATATAGGCACATTTGAATACTAGTGGTTTCAACACACATCTTGTATGCTATAATAGACGTGATCTTGATTGCCCATATTTTCTACATGCAATTTCACCCTATGTCATTATATGCAATGCATGGAACCATCTTCTTTTATATTTTGCGAAAGTCATTTTCCTCCAAGATTTCCAAGGAAAGGTATTTGTCTTCTAATTTGGCATTATTGTACTTAGCCAAGCCCTCTTCATAATGATTGGGAAGTCTTCTTTGCAGTTGTCCACATGGATTACTAAGAAGTCTGCAGGATATGATCATCCATTAATAGTGATCATAATGTTCTGCACTAATTCTAGTAGCATAGTAATGGATTGGTTGCAAGCTATAACTTGGTATTACACTTCTTAAGTGGAGGCAAGTTCTATGTTTGATGAGAGGTGGAGTATACCAACACTTAACCATACAAGTCATAGGTGTACACATGCGACTAGATAATCCATGGACAAGGTAATGTGAATATGCGAATAATTGATTTAAGTTTAAGACCATTGTCTTCCCACATGGAGCTAGGGTAGTCTATGTGTATGATTTAGCTCATATTAAGGTATATGATATGTTGATGTTGTTTGGCCATTTGGCTCCTAGCATACATGATGAAATAGAATTGGTTTCTAATTCTAAGTAAAATAAGTAATTGTAAGAGAGTAAATCTAACTTAACTTAAGGTGATGGATATCTAGTCCTGATTTACTGTACAAACTTTGGACCTATGTAGTCAGCATTGGAATTACCAAGTGTACCACTATTGGATGTACCAAGTGATAACACTACTGGGTTACCATATAGCTACACTTAGTGCTCGAAACCAGTCGTATCCATAATGCTTAATAATAGTAAAAGTAAGATGCATGGAATAGTATATATTAACTAGAAAAGTAGTAATTAGTAATCTAAGTAAAAATAATAAAATATTATTCTAAGTAAATAGAAAGAAAAATAAGTGGATGCTACAATGATGATAAGTAACCTCAATCTTTATTGTTGGTCATGAAATGTGTCCAAGTACACTTCACTCAAATAAAGACTTTGTATAATCACTCAAAGCTACACTGCGGGCATACATTTGTAAGTACTTAAGACTAAAGTCATGAAAAAAAAAACTTTGAGTTATGCTACTATGGAATGAAATCTATTTCTAATTCGTGCACCTAAGTGCTATATTTATAAGCTAGCATGCATCCCACAATATCACATATATAGTGATGTAGCTAGTGCTATGATATTGTATATCTGATATCATAGTCCACCAAAATTGACCTTATCATACCTCCATGACTGACGGAAAACTCATCCTTGAGTTAAAACAAAATGAGGATAGATTTTCTTACAAAATTGGGAGGTAGATTTACATGATGCTATTTATATGACACTTCATGCCACATTGGTGTTTTACAAAAATGACAAAGGACATGGTAGGATAAACTTTAACAAAAAAATAAAATTGGATGAAACCTAATGTAGCCCATGTGGTTCCTAGTGGTGGTGGCTCCTTCATTGATTACTTTCCCTTGTCATCAGGCTTATGAAATTTGCATTTGTCTAGGAGTGCCCTAGGTTTCTCCTCCTTGGTTGTTAGGTCATGTACTATCCATGCCTATTGTGAAATGTGTGATGGAGTGGGTACATCCCATGGACATAGCAGCTATGGAAACATCTAATTGGCCTTGACATACCATGTTAAAAATTTCCTTCTCTCTTCTTCAAATGCTTTGGCCTTTATGCATAATTCATGATAATTAGATAGTCTTCTAGCTAGGTTTGCTACAACATCTTTTTGCCCTTGATAGCTAGCCTTTACTACTTCTAGTTTAGAGTTTACCATCTGAAGTTTTTACAAAGCATCTTTTCTATCTACAAACTCATTTTCATATAATGCATATGTGCCTACTACTTGCTGTTCAAGCTCATCTTAGGACCTACTTGTTGTTAACATGGGCAGGTTCGCATAATGAAGGTTAGCTAACCCCATGTATTCTTTCAGATCCTCTATTTGCAGGTCTTTGTTTTTGACTTCTACTTAGTAAACATGAGCATCACTATATAAAATGGGTTGCTAGTTTGGACTCTATGCTAATATGGAGTTGATTCAACCTTACCTATATGGATGTTATTCTCATGAATTTTCTTATATGTCCCCACCTGGTCACAAAAGTGTTCCTTGAGCCTTTTATGCTTCTTTGCTTCATTGTACCATGCACTAATCTCAATAGCTGATTTTTGTCTAATTGAGCATACCTCTTCTATTCAGAGGATCCTATTTTCTCTTGCTAAGTAGCTCATGTCTTACTTGATCCTCATCAATTGTTCTCTTAATTGATGGATGCTTTCCTCTAGGATGTTCTTCTACTTCTTGATGTTGGTTAACCTAGTATTATCTGTAGCGAGCCGTTTATTTTCTTCTTGTGTCATGGTGAGTACCTTATCATGTATGTATGCTTGTGCTTCTACTATTGTAACATTCTATAGCACTTTCTCCTTCTCATTTTCCATTTGTTTATTCTACTCTAGTAGGGATTAACTTGTTCTATCCTAAATTGCTTTAGTTGATTAGGCATAACATATTGCATCGGATCTCTACGTTTAGCCTTCAAGGTTGCAAGCTCTTCTTGTAGTTTAAGGATTTCAACTTATGCATGCTCCACTCTAGTCTCTACCATGACCAACTTACCCTTGGTTCTGATCAATTTTGACTGCACTACAGTGACATCACTTGGAATGTTGAAAAGAGTTGTCATTACTTGCCCAGTCTGTAGCAGTCAATCTAGCACATCCTCATGATCGACAAGAGACATTGAGGTACTAGTAACATTTAAGCATCCCTTACTCTAATTAGATATGTTGGTGGCATAATAGGTGCATTGAATGATCCATTCATATGATCTTTGATCACTTCCGTTGCTCCTGCTATATCCTAGTGTTGCATAACCACAACTATGGCTCCTCCTTCTATTTCAAGCACTACTTGGAATGATGTAGAATTCTTAGAGATCTGTTGTGATAATTAGGCCTCTCCTCCTAACTACAATGATATTTTTTCACTGATAGGATTTGTAGAAACTACTGGCTAAATTGCACTATCAATAACTCTGTAGAGGTTGGCCTCCTCACATGGTCCCTAATTGATAATCTCTACAATTTGTTGCAAATGACTCATGGATGAGCTATAATCCTATGATAGCAATGGTGAAACTTGTTGTTGCTACTACTACTCATTAGGTTCCACTTGTTGTTTTTGTTCAGTGGTTTGTGTGGTTTCCCTAGCTTTTGTTTGTTCCTCCACTTGATCTTTCTTTAGTGGTGTTGGCTTGAGCATTTCATCATATGAGGTGTTCTGAGCCTTTTTGATGATGTTATTATTATACTCAAGGATTCTAGCACATTTGCATAACTTCCTAATTAGGCAAGGAAATGGAATTGTGAGCATCACTACCTTCTTTTCCTTGAACTACCTTTGGATCTCCATGAAATAGATTTGTGTGAGATTTGCATTATACTTTTCCATCGGAATCACACTTCCTTTGGCCACATAGGTGGATAATATGTTTAATCTCTTTGTGAAAAATAGGTGGTATGTACCAATTTTAAAATAAATTCTTTCCTTCAAAGTCAACTCATTGTACTCCTTGTGTTCTCTACCATATGCTCTTTTCAACCATAGTTCTATGGTTTCTATGTCTAATCTAGTGGACAAGTGTGCTAGTCTTGCCCCTTCATTGGGCACATTCAGGGCTTTTGCTATTGCCTTGATTGAATATGAAATGGAGACTTCCTTAATGTTGACTGGAGCATCCTCTTCTTTGTTATAACAAAATTGGTAGGTCTTCCCTAGATACCATTTACCACTGTTTGAAAGGATGGGCCATAGTGGTGACACTTGGAGTTTTGTCCTTACTACCTTGGGAACACACTCTACAAATGGGCCAAATTTCATTTCTATGATCACCATAGTTAGGAGTGTTCTTTCTTGGAAGATCTGGAGGCATTCTGGTGACAGCGTGAGGCACTGTCCTTGTACTTATGGTTCTTACACCTTCCCCTGAGCCACATGTTTGGTAGTAAGAGTTTCTTGATGAATGTTAAAAGATAGTGCTTCTTTCTGCACATGTTTTTCTTGTGGATCTTACACTTTTGTTTGGCCTCCTCCTCCTCCTTGGTCTCTTGGTCATTTACTTGTTGGTTGTGAGGGTCCTCTTGTTGCTCCTCTCTTTCGGGCCATCTCATTAAGGATTTAGGAATTATTAGAATGTGTTCTTTGAGTTTGATAACTCCATTTCTTTCTCATACCTTTAGTTATATCAAATTCTTATCTTACTATGACTGGAGAGTTAGAAAAATTTTCAAAAAGAAACCTCATAAGTATCAATTTCCTGATAACCCCTCACTTTTGTCCATTTTGTTCTTGTTTATGGCTCATAATTTTTGGTATGGTTCATTAAGAGGATGATTTAAGAGTTTCTGGTGTTAATGTGATTAATTTTTTAAAAATGTTTTTAACTTTCCCTTCATACTTACCCTTATAATACCCTTTGGGTGTTAGACAATTCTAAAAAATTGGTTCAGATTTTGCGCATACTAGCATCCCCCCATGACTAAGATGAGCACTCTAGGATTAGATAGATTTGAAAATCACAAAAAGCAGAGTGATAGTATGCAAGTTATGGCTTGGGGAAGCTAGGAGGTTAGAGCTTTGAGTTAGGAAGAAAAAATTAACAAAATCCTTCTTAGTTGCAAAAGTGAAAAATGAAAATTAAGTCCCTCATGTATACATAGGTTTTGTGGGCTCTGATATTGGAGTCTAAATTTTCACATTTTTTGTTAATAATTGAGAAAAAAATGAGTCCTTTTGAGTATTTGGAAGGTATGAAACATGTTCAGAGGGTCTTGGACTAGGAATGATGCATATTTTTCAAAAATTTGGCATAGAAAATTTATGAAGAAGGAATCTCAGGCTATGAAAGTTTATGAAGTGTTGATAAGATGGATGAGATGGGTAATGAGTTCATGTTATTAGAACAGATGTACTAAATGTTAAGAAAAGTTTTTATTGACATTTATTATGGGTGGAAGGCTCAAGATGATGTGGAATTGCTTGGTAGGTATAAGATACAACAGTTATACAAGTGGATCCTTCCCAAAGTAGGCTTCAACCCTTAATGCCCTTGTGTAACCACATCTAAAAGTATCCTCAGGCACTTAAGGAGTTTAATGTAATGCATACCTATTTAGCAAAACATACATGTTAGTATCACTAAGTTAGGAAAATTATGCTTTCTTACACAAAACCACAAGTTATGATTATTCATATAGTGAGATGAAATGGACTTACAAGGAATTGCAGAAATTGAGACGCGAGGTATCTTACCATAGGCATCATGAATTCTTGTGTTTTATTAGTGGTTAAAGCAATCACTAGCCTTTTTGTCTAGATTCAAACCAAGTTCAAATCATATTCCAGTGACATTGCATTGTCTCATCTCTTAGAATTACAACTATAAGACTACCACTATTGCAAGAAGTATTATCACTTGGCGTATTGTTCAAGGGAGGAGTTTTATTCATTACACATTTTATTCTTTTTTGAAATTCCTAAGAAGCCACCTACCTTTAGGCATGGGTAACATGTATTTCTAGTGACATGGTAAGGCAACACTATTTCACTCTTACTCCCATTTTTTGTTAGATCTACAAGGATATAATACATCATAAGCATTGGGATAGAACTTAACAGAAGTAATCCAAAGGAGTCCACATATCCCCTTGATGTCACACCCTTTACATTCCCACTTGGTTCTTCACTTTTTGGTCTAGGCATAATGATCACAAGTTTATTCTTAGTTTCATGATGGAAAAAGAATATCACAAGGATGATACCACCTCGGATGGGGAGCGTAGCAATTAAGAATGAGCTTTGTGGAGGTACACGGTGGTACAGACAAGTATAGTAGTAGTGTAGCCAAAGTCTTCAGGGTATCTCGGGGTGAAGACTAACATCCACTACAAGGTCCATGCCTGTTGGGTTGGCTGTTGTAGTGTCTTGCTGGCTTGTAGTGAACTGCGGGCTTGTGGTGCATTGCAGTGCTAAGTGGGATGCAAAAGTCTTGCCAAGATACTGATACCTTCTAGTGTACAGGGTGCTTAAGGTGCCAAATGGTGCTCTAAGATGTTTATTCCCACTGGTAGAATGAAATACCAACCCCTCAAGTGTGGAATGCAGGGGTATTTATAGGCTTAGGATTAGTGCAAAGTGTATGTTGAGTGCCACGTGGTAAAGGGGTAGGTGGGGCTACGCTGACCTTTGCTATGTTCCTAGTGGGACAACTAGTGCTATGCTTTGATACACTTCATTGGACCTTGAGAGATTGGTAGACTAGATATGCTACTAAGGCTACATGTGCCAAGACTGCAATGTACCTACAAATAGTGCAAAATAGTGCCATTTGGAGGTTATGCTCTAGGACTATGTTCTCCCCTCTTTCGTGTGGGAGCAACTTGAGAGGAATCCATAGTCACAAATGCCTATAGTGATTTGGATTGATTGTTAGGCCTAAAGAATGATATTTTTTGAGGCTTATGCTTGGAACCACTTGAGTTTTCATCCATTTGCAAATTCAATGCTCTTGTGGCATTGTATTGTTGGGGTTGTAGAGATGTTTTGACTTGCATGGATGATGTAGGTGCAAAGGGAGTGGAGGTATGAGGTGCAAAGTGCTACTAAGGATAATGAGGAATGCTTGTGTAAGTAGATTTAGTACATGAAGTAGTAGGTCTATGATATTAGGGGGATAGTAATGATGAAAAGAAGTATGACATGTGAAAACACTTGGTAACATAGGTTGTTGGACATAGTAGCCATATGGATCTAATTGATGGTAAGGGAACTACTGCCTTGGTGGTGACATCCCCCATGACTGTGGGTTCTACTATTGATGAGAATAGTTCTAAGGTTGAGGTGGCATTCTACTTAGATAGTACTATTGTTGGTGAAACTATTGTCAATAGTTGCCTTGTGGATAAGGCAATCTCATAGGTGGTCACCTCTTAGCAAGCTTTGAATTTAAGGCATAAATCCCAGATTCCTATAAGTGTGATAGAATTGGACAACATTCCTTAGGATGATCATATTGGCAGATGTCACAATCTTCATTATCTATATCAGAGTTTACAACCTCATCTACTACTATAGCCTTATCTTTTTGCTAAAGGTAGTTCTTCATTGTGTCGTTCTTTCTTATTCTATCTTTTTTCTTATTCCTCCGTTTATTGCAAATAGATCTAGATTTTGATATATTGATGTAAACGTATTTTATTTTTCCTCCATGATTTTAAGACTAGTTTGGAACTTCTCATCAATGGAGTCCCACATCTTATCCACCTTGGTTGATATTTCTATGAAAGATTTTTGAATCGGTAAGGTCTTTCTTTGCATAACCTCCTATAATGGTGCTTCATGCTCTAGGTCACAAAGACATACCTCCTTTTTGTAGATAGAGGAATCTCTGTTGTACTCCTTTGCACTTTCCCTCTCTTTCAACTCCCATTCTTCCTTTACTACTTGATCAATGAGCCTTTGAATTTGATGGACTTTAATTTTTTATAGTCTCCCTTGGGCATAGAATCCAAGAGTCTCTCTAATTTTTTTAAGTCCATCTATAATATGGCAAATCTTCTCTCTTTGAGACAACCCATGGCTTGGACATCGATGTAGTAGTGAATAGTACCTACCTAAGGCTACATCAAGAGATTTATGATTATCTTGTTTCCACACTTAAATGTGTTTTCTAAAATTAGACATCATGGAGCATGTTTGATATTTATCATTGAAAAACTCCAACATTATACTTCATCTATGGATGTATTTTTGTTCCAAGGATTGATACCAACTTTTAGCTTCCTTTATGAGTGTTCTAGAGAATAATTTGAGCTTCTACCAAGAATTCTCTATGTTCTACAAGGCATAGACATTGCAAAAGGCTAATAGATAATGTTGAGGATTAGCATTGTAACCTCCCTTAAATTTAAATAAGCTAGTCCTATCAAGTTGTTTGATCTGACTATCCCTTTGACGGCTAGTGGGGTTGTGAACTACTTCATGGATGTTGATCATGCTTCTTGTATCAAGCAGTGGTTTAGTCTAGTCATCACATTCATCATGGCCCCTATCATGTCCATGTCTCCTATGATGTGCCTTGCTACACCTTCTCTCTTAATGATGCTTCTCCTCCTCTTGTTGTTGTCTATGTTCCCTAACAATTAGTGTTTGGTAATCCCAGTAGTGTTGCAGTGGTTCAGGATGTGTATGACAACTGAGAATGGATACTGGTGTTAGGATTAGTTAAAGCCTAGTTAATCAGTATTTAAGTTAAATTAGTTACTTAGTTATCTCTCTCTTTCCCTACTAGTGCATGACATAAAAAACATAAAAGCTATAAAAATCATATGCCTCAAGCTTACTTAACCATACAATCATGACATATAGGTAAGCTCAGGAAGACAACGATCAACCAACCCATTCATGTTCCACAAGGGTGCATAAGCACTTAGTCCTTGGAATTCGACTGGATCATGCGTGAAATGCTCGTATTCGTATGGTTAAGCATAGGGGTACCTTGCTGCTCATCAAATACTACATGAGTCAGCATGATAGTTCTAATATTTGAAGCTTGGTTTGTAGGTATCATGGGCTTGTTTGAAAAATTTGAAGGTTTTAAAATTTAAGCTATGGTCATAGCTATACTTTCTTGCATTAGGCTAGATGGACTAATAGGTCCACTAGCTCCCTTTGCAAGCATGATATCCATCCTAAAGAAAGAGTTCTTTTGAGGCTTGCGCTCAAAGCTAAATGCACTATTATCCATATACATGCAAACAACTCTTGTATTATTCAACTATGGTTTTGGTAGAAACTCACCTTGCTTTAGTGATGATAGTACTAGAGTAAGTAAAGTATGAAAATGTTGAGGATGTTGAAACGGTTGTTGGGAAGCATAGAGAGGTGATTGAACTTGTGGAATAGTGAGCTATGGTATTTAGGCAGATAGTACTAATGGGAAGGCATGTGGGTAGTGACACCACTTGGGAAAATAGGTTTCTAAAAATAATAGCCATAATAATGTAGTTACCTGTAGGGATATTGATGCTTAGGTGGTGGCATTTCCCATGATTATGAATTTTTCCACAACTAATGATATTGCTTCTAAAATTGAAGAAAAGCCCCTCTTGGACAATATTGCTGTTATTGGTAAGATTTCTTGTAATTCGTCATGATTCCTACAATTATGTAATGATGGAGTAGCATCCTTTGGGATGTTCATATTATCATACATTACACCCATCATCTTTCTCTAAGTTGAAATCAATAATCTCCCTAATTATGAAAAATTTTCCTTTTTGTTTGTACATGACTCTTTCTTTCTTTTTTTCTTTCTTTCTAACTATCTATTACGTCTTCTTTTCTACTATCTTTAGTATGGATGAAAATTTCTCATTCAAAAAATTCTACATCTTCTCAACCTAAGCCATAATTTTTGAAATAGATTTCTAAATTGGCAAGGTATTTCTTTGAATCACTTCTTCCATTAAATCTTTGTCTTATTATATGTCACAAATACAAACATCCCTCTAATAAAGGGGTGGGTTCTTGTTGTATTCATTTGTACTTTCCATTTTTTAATTTCTCCTTCCTCCTTGGTCACTTGGTTAATGAGCTTTTCAATCTAATGGATTGACATTTCTAAAAGTATCCCTTGGACATGGACTCCATCTATGATGTGTCTTAATTTTTTTTTTTGAGAATAGCCATGGGTTGGGCATCTATGCAATAGTGAATATTACATGCCCAAGGTTGCATCAAGGAATTCATGGTTTCCTTTGTCTCGATCCTTGAATTTTTTTCCTTAACTTGGACATCAATGAGTAAGTCTAGTTCTTGTCAGTAAATAGCTTTAACATTATAGTCCATTGATGAATGAAATCTAGTTTCAAGGATTTATACCAACTTTCAACTTATTTAATAAGTATCATTGGAAATAGCTTAACCTTTTACCATTTGTTCTCAATTTTCTACAAGACATAAACATTATGAAATACTTGCAAGTAATTTTGTGAGTCTATGGTATAGAATTATTTAAATCTAGGGATGTTATTCATATCTAGCCATATGTTCAATTGGAAATTAAACAACCTTCTTGATGTTAATCATGCTTTTTGTACCTAGCAGGGACTCATCATGATCCTTTGGTTAATCATAATCTTCATCACAACCATGACCCCTTCTATGTTTTTTTCCATGCCTATCACCTCAATCCTTATCTCTTAGACTATTTGTCTTAATTTTCCATGCCATCCCTAGTAGGTTACCTATTCTAACCTTTGTATTTTGCTCTTCCTCCTAGTTTACTCTCATCCTCATTAGAATTGGATGATGAGGATGATGAAGAGGATGGGGAATTGAAGTCCTCAAGTTGACTTGATTTTTTTCATTAGCCTATCTAATTATCTCTTCTTTGCTCATTAGAGGACCTAGGCCTAGAGGTTCTCCTTGTATCGGATCATGTTCCACCTCTTTCTTAGTTGTTCATTAAGATGGGTTGTAGTCATGGATTGTTTAATTGATTAACATTAAGGATATAATGATTTTGATGATCGAACCTTTGTGATTTGTAATTAGTGACCTTCTTTTATAATGAGGATGTTAGTGGGATGATAGTATACTTACACTTTTAAATTCATGATGAGTTTTCGTGAAACAATCTTGTTTATGCTAAGCTTCTATGGGTTTGTATTATTTGGACATCTCATCAAGTACTTCGTACTTATTTCTAATAACTTCTAGCCCATTCCTTATCAATGCAACTATAAGGATTGATGGATCTACCTTATCAAGTGGGACCAAAATGTCTCCTTGTAGGTCCCTCTATCTCATTTATGTTAAATTTTTGGAGTAAAATTGTGTTAAAATGGATGATTTTTAGGGACCATGTCCTAACCATAGCTTGATCACAAGTCATGGTTTGTAATACCATTAGTTATGAAATTATAACATAAGTTGTAATTTTAATGATGTAAAAAATTGATGTTGAAAAATTGAGAAAATCTATGTGTATAATTTTAACCCCAGGATTCATGGGCCTCCAAAGGATTTGGAGCATCTTAGAAGGTCTTGTCAATCACCTAAGGACTTTAAAAAATCTGTTACTAAATGGAATATATGAAAATGAGCAAAAACATATAAATACAGATCCAACATTGGATCAATGAATAAGAATGAAAAATTATATTGTAAACAATAGAAAATATGGAAAAAAACAAACTATAAACTTCATATTAATTGCAAAGTAAAATGTTGAGAAAATACAAATTGTGGAACTATGAGTGTTTCGTAGATCTCCATAAAGAATGGTGTAAAAAATCTAGCTTGTGGGTGGGTGGTGTGTGTCCCATAGTTCTCCCAAATGTGTTCAACTTGCTTGATCTACTTTTGGATGAGACTGCAATAGGTTCTTACTACCCATGATGATCAATGTTAGAATGGATTTAGGCTTTCAAATCTCTACTCTACTTCAAAAGTCTTTCATTTGTGTGAGTTCAAATGATTAGAAAGTCCTCAAAATGGTCTTACTTCTCATGATGATCAATGTTAGACTAGCTTTAGGCTTTCAAATCTCTATTCTACTTCAAAAGTCTTAAGTTTGCATGAGTTTGAATGATTCAAAAGTCCTCAAAAGTGGTCTTAATTCTTGTTTTTACAGGCCACCATTTGTTGTTACTATGTTGATCAGGTTTTGCTAACCATCCTAGGAAATTACACAACATATTTGGTTATTTCCATGGTCCAAAACTACAACGTATTTGCCATTAGCATTTTTAGCCTTTTATGCCACATTTGGTAGCGTTTTTGAGTTTTGAGCTCAAATATGTTGGCATAATGAATTCATAGCTTGTTTGACAATGTTGGCCATGAATTTCATATTACATGCTAAAAATGATCCCATATTGTTTCAAAATAAGGTCACAAGCTAGAATTTTTTATGGGAGAATAAGGTAATTATTCCTACTTTTGAATCTAATCAAAATTACAAGGCAAGAATTTGGTTACTAGGCTTTCTTATTTGCAACATGAATTTTCCTTGAGGTGTTTCATTGGCCCTTGTTTGTTGATGTTTTGAGGATTGACTTGAAAGAGATCAACAAAGAATGCGAAACATCGTTGTGGATTTATCACCAATGCTCCCTCTTCACAGTTGATTCTGTAGTTGCCAAATCATGCCAAGTAGTACTCACGATGATGAAATAAGGTCATAATAGAATGATAAGAATTTAGGATGAGATAATGGCTATGTTGGTTATCGAAGAATCATCACATGGGATAATGAAGAATTCCAATTGTGTTGACATCATGGTTATGGCAGAGTGACATGTACACTAGTTGATGAGGTCTTTATGCTTCACGCTTGATATTGACTACTTACATGTGCTGAGATTTGATGGAATTAGTGCTTTGTTATGAGCTTCTTCAACCACCTGGCTCTATTTTTTTAAAAAAATTCATTTGTTATGTGTTAGGCTACTTTGGCCTCTTTGTTTTCTTGGCATCTCTCCATTTTTGTTTTATGGGAATGAAACTTTCTTTGTGTTTTGATGCCAAGGCTAAAAATTTTATTTTCTCACTAAATGAAAAGTCTATAGATTCATTGAACTTGATGATTGAGCATGTCAAGAATGTCACATGGTCATGATGCATGAATGCCAAACATAATTTTTCATTGTTAGTGAGTTAAGGATATCTAAAGTTTGGTTATAGGGCTATGGCATAGAAGGGGTAATGGAATTGATATGAGGTAAGCCCTATTGGAAAGGTTGAACAAGCTAGTTAAATCTCATGTATTGAGATCACATGGTAACTCACTACTACGATGAGTTACACCTCTACGATGACTTTAGACTCATCTTGCAAACACAACTCCAAGAGGACAAGAAAAAAAGTTAAAGAATATGTGCAATTACAAAAGGTTACATGAAATTACATGAGATAACAAGAAAATATAGGCCATCATGAGATATAACTAGTAGAACTTTGAGAACATTGTATCTTGCTTTATAGATTTATACAAAATTTGTAGTGTTTCAAGATGCCAAAGGATCATGTGAGTTCACATGTCACAAGCTACAAGATCCATCAATGTCACGTGCTCATCTACATTTGTAAATAAAGGTAAACAACACTAAAAGTAAACATGTCAACGTTAGATGTAATAAAGGCTATGTGAAGACTTTTATGTTGCCTTGTAGGGCTTTGGTAATGTCTTATGCAACAAGAGATTTAAGCTAGGAAATTAGTTTTCAGTGTTTTCTTCTCATTGTCATGGGTTTTAATGAAGATTCTGACTAAGAAATCCTTTATGATGTTTTTGGCCTCAAGATCAGAAGTCGTCAGGCCATTCCAAGGTATTAAGGCTATATGCTCAAAAGGCTTTGAGGCTTAAGGTTTTAGGCATTCAAGGTATTAAGGCTATATGGTCAAAAGGCTTTGAGGCTCAAGGTTTTAGGCATTCAAGGTCAACTTGGTTGAACAACATCACCCAAGGATCTACTTAGGTTAAAAGGCAAGGTGAATTACTCCCTCATCTTCCTAGCTCAATCTTACATATCAACATAAGCATGTCAAGTGGCATTTGCATGATATACTTTTGTTAAACAAAGTTAAAATAATGTAAAGTAATGTAATAATAGAGCAGAATAAAGCAAAACATTGTCAAAACAAAGTAAAATAAGGCAACATAAGGTCATAACAAGGCAAAACAAGGTAAAAGAAGGTGACAACAAAGTGAATTAAGGCAAAAACAAGGCAGAATATGGCCCAAATAATGCCAAAATAAGGTAAAATAAGGTCAAAATAATATTAAATAATAATAATTTGTTATTTGGGTTACCATGTGGTCAAAATAGGTTATAATTTGATAAAAATAGGTTATAAATGAATAAAACAATAGGTTTTTAGGTCAAACAAGTTGTAAAAGGTTAAATATTCCCATTCCTAGCTTGTATGAGCTAGTGTGATAGCATGTGGGCATCTTGGACCATATGGATAGCGTGTGAGCCCTCGTAGGGTAGCATGTGAGCATCTTGGATTAACTTAATAGTGTGTTTGGCTTGGTATGGTAGCTTGTGGGCATTGTTGACTAGGTTATTAGCTTGTTTGGGCTTGTATGGTAGCATATGGATTGTATGATGGGGGTTTAATGGCTTGTTTGGCCATCCTAAGTAGCGTATGGGCAACATTGACTAGGTTGATAGCTTATCAAACAAGCTACAACAACGTGTGGCTTTAATGGCTTGTTTGGCCATCCTAAGTAGCGTATGGACAACATAGACCAGGTTGATAGCTTGCCAAACAAGCTACAACAACGTGTGGGAGCCAAAAAAGCTATCAAATAAGCTAACATAATGTAAGGGACCCAAACAAGTTGTGAAACAAGCTAGCACAACGTATGAGACCCAAACAAGCTATCAAACATGCTAGTGTAGCATATGAGATCCAAACAAGCTAGCATAGTGCATGAGATAGCATGTGAAACCTTGGACATTTTTGCCCATGTTATGTGGGGCCCACATGCAATCGATATGGACCATATTGAGAGCGTGTGGGACTGAAAAAACCCAAATCTAAACCAAAAGATGGCGTGTAAATCCAATTTCATTTTTTATTTCCTATCCCCAGCATGTGTGAAGGGCAGTTCTTGGCTTGGGAAGGAGCTCATACCCAGCATGTGAGAGTCGGTGGTGTTGAGTGCGTTGGTAGAGTAGTATTCCTAACAGTGACAGTCATGGTAGGGAGGAAGTGGGAAAGCCACAAAATGCCCGAAGACTTACAAACTCTGCTTTCACTCGATGTGCATTTACGTTGGCACTGCTGCCCTTGAATTGGTGAACATGGACGTTTACCTTTCTCAATGAAATAAGGATTGCTTTTGTCCTACAAATATTGCAGCTGCGTAAATTGTTCACCCGGAAAGCCCTCCCGAAACAAATACGACGTATAATTCCCAAACCGACGCTGCAACTGACTAACATCCATGGCCGATACTACTGAGATTTCAAGCTTGTTAGTGTGCTTAGGCTTATTTCATTGGCTTAGCGTGTTTGACCTCTCGTGATTTCACTTCAAGAGAGTGTTAGATCCATTTCATTGAGGCGGTGTATTTGGTATTTGGTTACTTTCAGTGCACTAATCCGGCACTTGTCCCGTTCAGCTTGCAACCCTGTTGTCGTAGATTTTGCACCTGTTGTGGGTGTGGCAAAGCGTATATAGTCAATGCCATTTTCTCATCTCCATTCCTGCGACAGGCCATGCATTTCCTTCCCACATCCGCTTTCTCCTCCATGCCGACACCACACAACTTTCTGTCCACGAGGAAAGTCCTTTTGTTAAGAAAATATTTTTGGTTAGTTTTGGCTGTAGTTCCAAAACAAGTGGATACATGTGGTCTCAAATTATTTGTTTCTACTCAGTCAATGATTCCTTTGCAAGTGTACTGGTAAGTGACTCACTTTAATGCTTGCTTGACTGTGCAGAGAAGGAGGTGTTGCTCCATTAGCTCCTTTGTGTCTGCCATTATTGTGCTTGAGTATTCCTGTCACGATTTGGAAAATGATCATTGAATCGGGCATTTGGAGCATGGCCATTGAATTGGCCATTGCATTTAAACTATTTAGATTCTTCAATTATGGTCTGGTAGGTTAACGTGTTGCGCATAATCAGCCGTTAGAAAACTTGGGTGTTAACGTTTGGCTCTTGGATTCTTTTGGGTCTACAAGAATATGCCAATACAAGTTCACCAGGTTATTCTTTGCTTTCCTTTCTGAACAAACTTAGCTTCCCATTACAAACACTTAGGCAACTTGGCTTCCTATTATGAAATACAAAGTTACAAACTCTTGAATGCAACACTTAGGCAACTTGACTTCCTATTATGAAATACAAAGTTACAAACTCTTGAATGCATGTAACTCGTGGGTAGGAAATCTTATTAGCATTGCTGAAATATACATCATGCATAAGCTCAATTCTCACCCCACAAATCGTGGAGGGCTAGTAAAGAAGAAAAAAACTGACATGTTTTCTAGTAACTGAGATGTACATGCATTAGGTAGTAACTAAGATGTACATGCATTAGGTAAAAGATTGTTGCAATTCAAATGGATTCAATAAATCCTATAGAAA
>MNCI01001960.1:268533-393507 GCA_015680685.1 Gnetum montanum | reverse complement strand
AAAATCAGTAACAGCAGTCTACCAGGACTTAAAACTGGAACGCATCCAAATCAAGCGAGCGTGATCATCTCCGATACAGCTTCATGGCCGGTTGGGTGGGACGTGGAGACAGTTCCGGCGTCCCCACCCCCCGGCATCTTACTGATTCCTCGGACAGGCACAGAGGCATCTTACTGATTCCTCGGAGATGCCGCCACCGCGTCCGTCGTGGTGGAAGCAGCTCCGGGAGTTTAGCTTCGTTAGCGGGAGCCCCAACAAAATCCTCATTGGTCATGGCCCCAGGAGTCTCCGCCAATCATCGCTATCGGACGCCGGCTTCCCAAATACATCTGGCCGGCTCCCGATGCAACCAATGAGCTGCACTGCGTCTGATGCCTTCTGGCGAAGGTATGCAGGGCCAAGTCATCAGGGTTGGCGGCTCCGCCCAAGTGCTTTGACACAGCAGTTCCAGTACATCAGCTCCGGCTAACAGCAGATAGCATGGGCTCCAAGAAACTCCGTCTTTTGTCCATAAACAATGGCGTCCTCTGTTTCCTTTTGTGGTTGCAGGCTGCTTAACTCGGAGGATGTCGTTCAAGGGTGCGTCCATCTGAGCGGTGAAGTACGACAACGTGCTGAAATGGCTGCCCAGGTTTGCCCGCCCACTCAGCTTTGCACATTTCTTCCCGACACGCATCTACCCTTCATCCCTGTTTCCTTCTTCCCCACCACCCAACTCCCATACGCAGCATGCACATACGCCAATCTTCCTTTGTTTGCACCCACGCTAGCAGAGACATCGCGAAAGTGACGCGCAACGCTCCTTTCGTACGCATTCCTGCTACCAGTTGTAACAGAGATATCTCAGACTGACGCGCTATGCTCGTCTGAAAGCATTCCTGTTGACATTAATAAACACGCCGTTTGCATCTTTCCTGAACCTCTTCTCAATTACACCCTTCTCCTACTCGCAAGCCTTCTCCCTCGACGTAAACGGAGCAATATCTGAGTAGTCATGGAGGAACGTTGTTCTTGCTTCTGCCAATCCGGTGTTTCGCATTCTTTGTCGACGTTCTTCGGGTAAGCCCTCTAACCGTCAACAAAGAGGGGCCATTGAAACACCGTGAAAATTACGGGTCGGCCTCAGGCGAAGATTCGTAGTTTGAGCAGGAGCGCACCTCAAATTTGGCTAAGGACAATTTTACGCTCTATCACGCACAGCAGCGTGATGAGCGTAATAAGCTCCGAAGACAAGTCAAATTTGCTTAAGGACAAGTTTACGCTCTATCACGCACGGCAGCGTAATGAGCGTAATAAGCTCCAGGGCAGTTAAACAAAATCCATAGAAACACGACAGGTTGGCACTTGTTCTTGCAACGCTCAACTGACCTTTACGCGCGTTACGCAATGATGCGTGCTCGTGCGTAGGTCAGAATGCAACAACACGCGCGTTACGCTTCGTCACGCACAGCTGCGTGATGAGCGTAAGCTACACTTTGATCATACTCCACTGCGTGTAGCTGCGTGGAGTGTGTTACATTTACGCTGCGTCACGCACAGTTGCGTGATGAGCGTACAACAATCTTAAGCATGTCGTTGCTACGCCAAAGTTGCGCTCATACACGCAGCACAACGCGAATGAGCGCAAACGCAGCCGAGACATGTCTATCATGAGCCTGCTCTTTACACGCACAGCACGCAAACAAGCGTGTTGTGCGTAGTCGCAGTTCGACTTAAAAGAATCGCATCGGCGAAACCCGTGACATTCGGGCCCACATCATCAGGGTTGCGCGTGTCGTAGTCTATAAATACCCCGACTGACAAATATACAAAGGGGGGGAGAGGACTTTTGAACAAAGAGAAAGAAAGAACCAGCAGTTAGCAGGGCGCTTAGCACTTTGACAAAGACCAAGAGGACGAGAGCATTTTCTGGGCAAGGGAAACTTATCGCCCTGAAACAGAGAAACAAGAGCAACCTCTTGGCCGCAGACATCATTCTTCAGCAGCAACAGAACACAGCACGTACAAGCTCCTAGCAGCAGATCTATCTGAAGCCGAGAAGCGAAACGGAAATTGCTTGACCATTTCTGCATCTAAGCTTTGGCCTACGAGGTAGATCGGATTTCTGTCCAGACAGTTTTCTTGTTATTTTGTGCTCATTTTGTATTCAGTCGTTGGGAGTCTTCTCCCATTGTAACGTAATACACACGCAAACATACACCAGATCCAGCATTGAGACATAGATCATTGATCTTTGCAACATCCACTCTGTTTTCTCTCCCGAATCAGCATCTTTCCGGTCTTCTTTGTTTTTTAACGTTATCTTCGTAGCGATCTATTTACGTCATTGTCTCGCTCCGTTTTATGATCTCTCGCATCAAAATCACGACACATACACAAAAGTTCATAACCGAATCGTCATCGCTTTTACTAACCCGTAAGTCCCTGTCTGATCGACAAGACCGTTCAGGGCACCGCGGATTCATTTTTTCCAGCTTAGCCCTTGCGCGGATCCGTGGTTAAAGCTGTGTACACGGAACTTCGGTCGGTATTTCCAGCTGCCGACGTTTTCCATCGTTACAACGACCTTTTCAATGAAGTTCGGGGAAGTGACTAAGGCTCAAAAATGGTTACGCAACCATGCCCCATCATCTATTGTTTGTTGCTTAGACAATGCTAGCCTTATGGAGCTCTTAACAACCCTGAGTCCTGATGTATCTATAGCAGAAATGATCGGGATTGTGGATTCATTTAATGAGNGCCTAAATTCTTTTCAAACTTATTTGGGGTATCGGCAGATGGCATAAGTGTAGTTTTAGACAGGGCTCATAAAGAGCTCCAAACAGTGCATGAATTGGAGGACTGGCTGGGCCTGGCCAAGGGTACCAAGGGATTCCTGATGCAGGGGAAAGCAAAGGTTGAGGAGGTAATTGAACTGTATCCCTTGTTTAGGGCACGGGTATTTCCCAAGACCCTTTCCTAGGTACGAAGTCTTGGGGTTGAGGCCGTACACATCATGCGAACTATCCTGGAAACTGGCATGTGCTATAACTGGGCTGAATTTTTGTTGTCTGGCATGCACAAGGAGATAGTGCAATTGTTCTCGAATGTCGAAGCATAATCCCACTTCACCTTTGCCTTCTTCACTAGTTACCTTCATCGCTTCACCGAGTTTCTGGTAGTCCACGCGGACAACAAGTTTGTTCTACGGGATTAGGGTCAACTATCCTGCCCGTGGATCAACCACTTGTTCGAAACAGCCAAGTCCCAGGATGCACCTGAGGGCATTGATGAGTCCATGTCTATTACGACCGGGGGATCGTCGGGTACCTCAATTCATACTCGGGATAGTTTGGGATTAGAGCCAGATGATGTGCCCCTCACTGCAAGAAGAGCTGAGCGGGTTATCAAAGAAATCGTTGGCCAGGCCAAATCGAAGATGAAGAGACACGAACGCGTAGCTGAGGAAGTTTCTAATGTGAGGGAGCCACGAGTGAAGCACATACGATTCAGGATGCCTGGTAAATAGACTTCGCCAGCTTATTGTTTTATTATTTTCGTTTTGTTCATAATTTTTTCTTCAATGGCTCACATGTCACTGATGTCTTTGGCTTGATTTGAGAAGTGAGGAAGTAGGTATTAGAAACCATTACTGAGGAGGATGAGACCAACATGGAGCGGAATAATGAAGAGGAAAATGTGGAGAAGGATCAGGGAGGAGGAACAGAGGAGTTAAAGGGAAACACCACAGAAACTAAGCCGTTGGATGATCAGGGTGGTGTTGACCAGATGTTCAGCAGTTTTCTCAAGGGAAATCTAGACTTAGGGGATCCCCCAGAAGGTGACAAGGAGCATGGTATGTTTTCTTTTTATTTTACTTTATATTGCTTCGTTAGTTGTCATTTGTATGGTCTTTTATTTTCATGTTTTCATTTCTTCCAGACGAAGGCACAAAACTAGGACGGTGCGCTTAGACGTACCCATGAAGATGGTTCCCCCTGAGAGGACCAGGGAGGTGAGTTCATCCCGCACCTGTGAGCCATTTACTTGGATGGAAATGCCAAGTAAGATGGATTTTGTAGCTGGAATCATAGAAGAAGTTGTCGAACGAATTCAACAGGTCCACCCTAAAATAGGTATAACATTTTTAAATGGTTTGCCATTTTAGAGTGTCACACCCTATTTCTGTTGTCTTAACATTTGATCTTTTCATACGCATAGGTGACAAGTTGAGGTGGGATCCCTCTGAGAGCATCAGCATAGAGAGTTTACCCACCCTATCCCCAGAACTGGAGTAGGTTCCAAGACCTATTTATGATGAGGTGGCGGAAGGCCTAGTACACAATGCCAAGTCACTATGAACTTGTAGGCGTTCTGTCGAACAATTGTGGCTGTAGATCCAAACAAAAGAAAAGGAAGTCTCCAAATTGTCAGTTGAATATGACGATCTTAAGGCTCGGTACGAATTTGCCGCTGCCAAGCTAAGTGGTGATCGCTTTTGGCGAATGTCCGAGGTTATGTATACGAGATATTGGAATCTACTAAATCGTCATGCGTCACTGACTCAGAGAATGGTAGAGCGTAAAGCTCAAATTGATCTCCTGAACCTCAAATGTCAAGATTGGAAAGCCTTTTCTTCCAAGGTTTGCAAGTGGGGTCAGGATGAGAAGAATCACAAACATCACTACAAGAAGTCGTTAAAAGAAGTGTCCATTGAAAAGAGGAAACTAGAAATGTTTGTGGAGGGTTTGGGTTTGCACTTTGTCTTTGATACTTTTTCCCAAAACACAACTGTTGAGATGGAGTCGCCTACCAGGGTGATTACGATTGCTTTTAGGGAAGTGTCTGTGGGTGAATTTCCTCTGAAATGTCCTACCTGGTCAGCTGTTGACAAGGGAAAGGCCTTGGCAGATGTTGACCTAGGCCTTGGTGAGACAGATTGGACTAGTGTCTCAGAAGAGGAAATCCTTCGTCGACTGGAATTTGGCTTGGGGGGATATCCTATGGTAAGGATTTTTTCATTATGAAATCGACTTGCTAAATAATGTTTGAAATTTTGGCGTTCTCTTATTCTTACATTGATTGTCTCCTTTTGTATTTTCAGGATGAAGGTGGTGACACTGCCCAAGAAGCTGGCCCGAGTGGAGTAGGAGCCCCTGACGCCGGTGGATCTAAAGGAGACGATCCTCCTGTCCCAGATGCTTAGTTTTTTTTTTGTTTTGTTTTTAGTTTTATCATTGGAACTATGTTGACTCAAATTGATACTGGAATTGTCAATTGAAAATTTTGAGATGGACGGAAAGAGTTGACACTTATAATTGTACGCATGTAAAAGAAATTTTTTTTTTGTTGATTTTGAGTTTGATTGCAAACATGTCTTAGTAATGTAAGATGTTTTGGTTTTTTTATTTTTTTTGTTTTAAGTGTAATGTGCGGATGTAATTATAAATCGTATTGATAAATGAAAGAGGAAAACAAAGTGTAAGTGTGTGATCTAGTTTAAGGCCATTCCGGGCCCCATGCATAGTTTAAGGCCATTTCAGGCCCCAGTTGTAAACAAGTAATATTTTAGATAACGTAGGTGGGTTTCTCGATTGACCGACCATTTCTGATCGTGGCTAGTTTTATGTCATTGCGGACATGATAGTTTAACGTCATTCCAGAAAGGGAGTGTAGTTTGATGTTTTTTTTTCTAATTTATTGTAGTTTAACGTCATTTCGGATGAGTTGTAGTTTAACGTCATTTCAGACGTGCTAAAATGGTATTAGTTTAGGAATTTTTTGATTTTTTTCTTTTTAATGTTAGGTGGTGTGTCAATGGGTATGATTCCGTATTCAGCATCCCCTTCGTTGATCACGTTGAATGGTAATTCAGCCCAAGGGACGTCTAATGGAATGGCTTATGCGTTAGTGTTTTTAGATGTTTCGGTATTCGTGGCAAGTTTTGTGTTAGTTTCTAATTGAGAAGGAGTATGTACAATGTCAAGTGCATGTGTTTGTATTTTAGGTGGATTTGGATTACTGCCTACTGGTTGTTGTTCGTTTATGTCATTTTGGCTAGGCTTTTCGAGTTCAACCTCTGAGCCTTGTTCCATGTCCATGTGTGATGAAAAAATAGGTGTAGCCGCTTCCCCGTGTATGATGATTTCACTACCTTCATAAGGTAGGTGAATTTCTTGATGTATAGGGGATGAGACCGCTTTCAGTTGGGCCAACCAGGGTCTTCCTAATATCAGGTTGAATCCCGGCATTTCGTCAACCACCACGAAACAAATGAATGTGGGAAACTGGTACCCCGCTATGAAGTCTGAGGTCACTATGCCTTTGACCATCACGTGTGACCCGCTGAATGATTTGAAACATGTAGTTGCGGTTGGTTTGATTAACTCGGTCAGCCCTAGTTGTTCAATGATGGGGTATGGTACCACATCCGTAGCAGCTCCATCGTCTACGTGGACCCTATATATTTTGAACTGATTTATACGTATTGTTATGAACATGGGGGCTGCTGTTATCTCCCCTATTTTCTTGTCCACCTTGATATTATCGTTGTGGAAGCTTAGTGGTTTGGACGTTGACCCTTGGGGCGAGTACATTACCGCATGAATGGATGGTTCGTTTGGGGGCAAGTTCTTGCTTACTAGGATCGACATTAACATGCGTACCAAAGCTTCATGATGTGTTTGGGATGTAAGAACCAAGTCATACAAAGCTTAGCGAAGTGTTCTTTTGCTTGAGTGCTTGTGTGACTTGTGTTAAAGCCATTGCCAAGTCTCTACTATTGGGGGCATTTGCATCAGTGGTGACTGGGTTCATTGGCCCCACCAGTTTTATTTCATGCTTTGTTGGTCCGTCGTTTTTTCTCGGAGCCATTATTGTAGATGTATCAGTTTTTTTTATGGTTCACCTTCGTTACCTGCATTTGGTTGATTATTAAATGGCGTCATGGGTACGGCATTGAGTGGAGCAGGTTTAGGTGGCCCTACAGCTAACCATTGACGCTCCTTCTCCAAGCGTTCACGCGTAAGCTTATCCGCTAAGCGTTCTTGTGTGTGGCATGGAGGCGGAGCTAGTCTTAGAGCTTTGGGTTGCCTTGGGATTCATACCACATATGGAGCTGGGTGGGGTTGTGGTTGGACAGTCGGATGTGGTTGGACGGAAGATTGGCTGGACACCCTAATGACGTAAGGACTAGGTTTACCTTGCGTATGTGAGGTGGAGGCTTGGTAAACATTAGGACTTGCGGATGTGCTAACAACGTATGGGGTTTGTCTAGGCAAAGGTTGAACCTCTGTTGTTGCAACTTGTGGGCAGCACTCAGACTACAAAAGTGGCAGGCCGAGTAGGAGGGGTTGATAGATTCGGGGTAGTGACAGCGGGAGGTACGCACACTACATATGGTTGTTGTGGGGTGAATGATGGTTGAGGCATGGATGCGGATGGAGTGGGAGGAACCTGGACTGCAAACAGCTTGTTAGGTGTTTGTTGTTTATATTTAGGGTAGATGGTGTTAATGTTGGATGTCTCGGGTTCATCATCAAAGTAGATTATGTTGATAACGTACAACGCCTCTTTGGTGTTCAGAGGATCTTTATACACCCCCATAGCCTGGTTTTGTGGTTGGACTAGGTTGGTCTCATCAAAGGTGATTTGGCCTTCGTCGATCATTCACTGTATGTCCTGCTTGAAGGTGAAACAGTAATTTGTGCTGTGCCCGTTGCGTTGGTGATAATCGTAGAAGCAATCCATTCTAAAACCTTTGGGCACTGGAGGCTCATCCGGCGTTGCTAGGCTTGGGTTCTGAACGAGTTGACAAAACCGATCATGTCTCTAGATGGCTGCAGGGGATAACTATTTATGTTTCATTAATCCCGCCTTCAATAGTTGGTCGAATAGCTGGGATGGCTTCATAGGCAACGACGTATATTGAGAAGGTTATTTCCTCTCAAAATTTCATGTACGGTTTGGAGTTGGGGTCTGTGATGATGATGATTCTGGTGCAGTCGCGGGAGTAGGTCTAGTATAGTTAGCAGGGGGTACTAGTGGTTTGTTTGGTTGTTTCATTTCTGCTATGGCCGCTATGGTTGCTTTAACCTTTTCTTTGTCCTTTTTACTATGTTGATTTTTGAAGGCTAAATATGCTAGATCATGGCTATTTTGAGCCGCCTCTTCTATATTTTTGATTTGTACAAAGCCTTGGTTAAGATTACACACATTAAGATAGTACAATTTGGATTTGAACAAGTCATTAATGGCCCCCTTTAGAATTGTGAGCAGATATGTCTAGGGGATCGACTTGTGTAGCTCATTGAGAGTAGCACTCCACTTCTGAATGAATTTTAGTACAGGTTCAAGCGGTGCTTGTTTAACTTGTATAAGGCTATCCAATGTCACCTCAAGTTTCAAGTTATATTTGAACCTGGTCATGAATTGATGTAACAACTCTTTCAAGGATAATATAGAATTCCTCGGCAGGGCCCGGTACCAATCGAGCGCTCTCCCGACAAGGGACATAGGGAACACTCACAAAACGGCATGGGGTCATGCCTAGAGTAACACGCCTTCTAATCTAAACGTTATTAAGTGAGCGTTGAGGTCCGTCTCCCCATTATATTTAGTTAGTGTTGGCAACGATATGCCTTTGGGCAAGGTTAGAGGTAGGATGGAAGGGCTGATGGGGTCATCGTGGTAGAAGTCTACTACCTTCAGCTCCCCGTCGACAACCGTTTTGAGGCACTTTACCTCGTCAGTTAGTTCTTGCATTAATTTTTTAGCATCTACCCAGTCCTGGGCACTAGGTGACATGGCAGCTTGAGGCTGTGGTACATTGTACAGGTTGGACTGTTGGATGGTTGGTTGAAAGGATGAAAGCTGTACGGTCGACGGTTGTGCTTGTGGGATGTTCATATCATGTGGCACTAGGGACGACACATTGTAGGTGAGAGGTTGTTGTTGTTGTGGTTGTCACTGTACTTGGTGAATGTTGGCTGGTGGAATCATGTGGGGTGGCACATGGTGGTGAGAGGGTTGATGTGATGGCACACCCATCGGCGCCCATTTCCCAACCATGTTTTGTGAAGGAACCCCCTGTTGGGTTACAACGGTGGAAGGGAGCCCGTGCGTTTGGATGTGGGGGATGTAGTGGACGGACGTGGATGCTGGTATCACATGTGGCATCCCTATCACTCGAGGCGAAAAGGTTGCTCCCATGTTATTGTGTGGGGGTAGTGCTTGTGAGGATGGGCCTACTGCTGCAGCGGGGATGACAGCGAGAGGGAACATGCTGAATTACGGGTCAGTTACCGGAGGAAGATGAACCAGTGCGGGTGTTTCTGGTGGACGTGCTTGCCCCTGGGTGAACTTGAGGGGTTGGAGGAGCATGTCTTCTCCTGTGCCTAGATGGAACATGGGGTTGACTGGGCTTGCGGGCTAAGGGTGTGATAAGAGTCTTCATGTTCTGATTGGGCAGAGAAATCATCCTCCTCTTCCGGTTGAGGATCTACTGCAGGCTGATCCTGAGATTGACTCCTTTGCAAGAGGAGTCATGTGATTAGCTCAAAGTAAGCCTCTGGGACAGGGATGACATTGTACAAGGAAGGAATAAACTCTTGCCCTCCCCTGTAGAAGAGCTTGTACTGCCTCTTTACCTCTATTTCGGCTCTATCTACTGCCAGACCAGCTTGTATCTTCACACATATGAAGTTGTACTGATCTTGGATTATAATGTTAGAGGTTGGGTTTCTTCCTTGCAACCTTAGAGACCGACGGGGCCTCGCGGTGGGTTGTACTGCCTACTGTTGGACCACGGGCTATTGAGCAACCATGGTGCCCATGATGTCGATGACTTGAGTGGTTGCAGCAGTGGTGTTTGTGGGGTTCATGATGACCTATCGAGGGTATGACACGGTATAGGGATGTGAAATTAGTGTACTTAGTATAGCGTAAACTTACGTGGTAACGTGCAGCATATATGCTTCAACGTCCAGGGTATAATGACAGCGTAGACAGCGTATAGGGATGAAGCATATAGGGTCAGCGTAGACAAGTCTACAGCGTAGGAAGTGTAGTGTATATGCCGAGCAGTGTATACAATGTCAATGTGCAGCGTAAATAGGTTTTACAGCGCACAGTGTGGTATAAATGAACAGTAGCGTAAACGAGTTTGCAGCGTAAAGAGAGTAGCATAAACAAAATCTCAAAGAAAGTCAATGTGCAGCGTAGACAAAACCTATGGCGTAGAAATGTGTAGCAGAAACTTTAGCAGTCTTGTGTATGGCGTAAAGAAAATCTATAGTGTAAAGCATGTAGCGTGTACTCGGCAGCGTAGACACTAGGGATCTTACAAATCCCTCGTGTGGCAAACAACGTAGACGTTGAGAAACTTGTGGATTGAAGGGTTTGACGCTGGATAGCTTGTAGACAGTTTTAAACTGAATAGCGTAAACGCTAGGAGGATTTCAAAAGGAATCAGCGTATGGTCGGCGGCAGCGTAAATGCTCAGCAGCGTAAACGCTAGGAAGCTTGCACATAAGGTTCTAGGCAGAGGCCCTCCTTCTAGCGCCACTTTCTGTACCGTCTGAAATCGTTGGTCTATTGTTGGAAGGAAACAGAGGCAGTGGGATCACAAGACGTGCACAAAAGACCCTACCTTCACCTGAGGGTGAGCTGGAATGAATGAAGGTAGAGTACCTTGGGTGGTCTCCACGCAGATTAGACAAGGATTTCCCCGAACATACACCAAAGTGCTATATGTTGGGTTATACGTAAACGACGTAACAGGCGTAAATCAGAGCGTAAACAGTGTAACCGATGCAAACAGAGCGTAACGTAAATGAGCAAAAATAGAATACATGCAACAATTAATGCAAACTATAAATGATTTTGGGAAGAAAATGTAACAATGGCATTATAGAATGAAAATACAATGCACCGACCTAACGCAGTTGTGACTGGAACACAAGGTGGAAGAAAAGCCCTAGTGGATGCAAGGATGATTATGGCTGGTTCACACTGTAAGCACGACGTAGAGGCTGTATGCTCAGCGTACAGGGTTGTCCAGCATAAAATATTTTGGGCTTTGATTCGCAGCGTCTTTGCTCTCTGGTGTGCTCTGGGAATTTTGCCAACCGACCCGGATCTCATGAAAAATTGGGGTTTTATACAGGTTTTGATGGCAGACTCGGGTTGGGAGACACGTGGCGCATAGACCAGGTGTGAAAGAGTAAGATTTACAAGTGTACAATATATTACATTTGGTGGGCGTATACACTGGGCGTATACGCTATGTCTGGCGAGCATAAACTGTGGGCGTATACGCTGATGTGCTGGGTGCATGTAAACTTAGGCATAGACGTCATGGACACTGGCGTATACGCTGGGTGTATACGCTGATGGATGATGGGTGTATACGCTGGGGCGTATACGATGATGTTTGCTACCTTGTGCCAAATCTTACTCTGCAGTGCTTTTTCCATGCTGTCTCCGGGGATCTTATTACTGGGCGTATGCATCTGTTGTACCTGCTGGGCGTACATGTGAGGCGTGTATGCTGGGTGTGTACGCTGGGCATATACACTGTGAACTTGACCGTACACGCTAAGCGTATACGCTTAGAATTTGAGCATAGATGCTGGGAATGTACACTTGGGCGTATACGCTGGCCGTATATGCTGGGATTGCATACTTAGTGAAAATTAAGCATCTGATCTCCGAAGTTGCCAAGTGTGACACCAGATGTAGTTGTGGTCGTCTATGGGTCCCAAGGACCTGCTTGGTGTTGGACAAGTACCAAGCTCAAAATTTTTGTGGTGTTTCACAACCAACATATACAAAAGTAGTAGGATAGCTCGATGGAAGGCCATAACATCCGCTATGATGTAAAACTAGCACAAATCATTCCCTACAGCATAAAAATGATACAAATAGTCTGCTATGACTATAAACTAACACAACACGTCTGCTATGACGTTAAATTAGCATAGCATGTATTTGGGCCATGACATAAAACTAGCACCCATAGCACAGTCTACCATGACCTTAAACTAGCAATCCCCCATTTGCTATGACATTAAACTAGCACAACGGTCTGTTGGAACCTTAAACTAGCACATCGGTCTACTGGGACCTTAAACTAGCACATCCAACAATCTACCAAGACCTTAAACTAGGTTTGCAGTGCAACATCTCCTAGCTTACACATGTGACCCCTCTAAACAAGTGAGCATGCATGTCTTCAAGTTTCATAGGTAGATGGGGTGGGATGTTGCAGTTCCAAAACAAAGTTCATGTTGCCAAGAAAAAACCCTTTGGGACACATGCAATGTCATCACCCCTAGCATCTTGTTGATCTTTCGAAGATGTTGTTTGACATCTTGCTGACCTTTTGGAGCTACCACTGCCATAGCCAATCATGCTGATTGTAGCTCTCACTGTTAGCACCTACCACTAGAATCCCAATGCTATTATGGCCCAGCAACAATGCTACCATCCTCTAGCCCTCGCCATCGTTAGAGTTTAAGAAGGAATTTGGTTGTTATGCTTCTCACCTTGTAGTTGGATTTCATGAATGGTGCCTTTGGTAAGGGTTCCTAAGCACTTGCATCATCATTGCTCCTAGCCTCTTCAGTGCCCATTTACGACGGGTCCACTGGAACTTTTCAGCTTTCCACTACCGAAACCTACACTAGCCTTCCTACTTTGGACATTGCACACGTCAGACACAACACTTGCCATCCTGGTAGTATTCCAAGCAAATAGGACTTTGTCCCCACTTCACTCAATGGTTGTCTTTTCTAGCTTTCTCTCTATTGTGTTTGCAGGATAAAAGCCAAGATGGCATTGTTTGAGGATGGGTTTCACCATGAGAGCAAGATGCTACATTGTTCCAAAGTGGCCGCTCTAATTAGCTTAGCTACCTAAGAGTGCATATCCTACTCTCCCTTAAACCAACTTAGTCTCCATCCCCTATACTCACAATTTCCCATATCCTCTTTGCAAGCTTCCTTGATGCACATAAAGTCCTTTCACATGCCCAACTGCCAAGTCCATGATACACATAATGCAACTTGTTCGATGGGAAGCCTCTATAAGCAAGTCAAAGCCCCACATGGATGTAAAACAACTCATCTCTGGGAGGAAACACCTATTCTACAGCAATGACAAGGTTGTCTCCAAGTGAACGTGGGTGTGCAACAAAAAGGACTATAAAAATGAGGCAAGTTCCCAAAAAAATGGTACAAAAGCTACTTTGCAATCATTTTAGGTATAAATCGACCATCTCTAAGCACTCCAGTGAGAGGTTAACGGCTAAAGGCAAAAACACCCATGCGTGCTGATTCGTCATAAGCATTCTGATGAGGGATCACAATATGGCAATAGTTTTCATGGCATCACATTCTACATTCATCTCTTCCCTAATCCTATTTCCTCAAATCCATCCCTTACCCTACCCTACATCATCCTCCAAGTACCCTCAAACATAGCGAAGTGTCATACAAGTAGGAATTGAAGAGCAGTGTTGGCGTCTTGTTCTTCATGGTGTTTCATATTCTTTGATAACATCTCTTGAGCAGATCCTCTAGACGTCAACAAAGAGGGGCCATTGAAACACTATCAATTTTGGGACTCTCATGATTCAGCACAGTCTGAAAATTTGGGCAAGGGTCTTTGCAAGCATGATATCACATTGGACCGTGCAAACAACATGACACCCTAAAAGTCCTAATGCCTATGAAGCTACTTCCAAGCCTACCTACCACCCTCTGCAGCATAGTCAACATAGCATCCAACCATGAGGCTAGTTTGCACAAAAGAGGCACTAGGGGTAGACCGTATAGTCTAGAAAATTTTCTATCTCCCAGGTTGACAAGATTACTACATCCTCTAGCTTGCCCAGCTTGACACATGGCCTGGCTGATAGTCTACCTAGGGACCAAGCTAAGAGTTACCAAAATTTTTCAGGATGGACTAAATAGTTTGGCAAGTTTTTTAACTACAAGACCTGCTATGCTACGCTATGCTGCATAGCATAGCAGGATAGGTGGAAACTGATCAGGCACCAAAGATGTAGTTGACAATGATCCAGCCCTCTAGGATATTTTCCCCACTTCATCCTTGAAGCATGATCAACATGACATAGGAAGATGTGGCAAATTTCATCAACAATCATCTTCATTTGAGTGTTACACTGTGGTACGCTACACAACATAGCACAGCATAGCAGGCCTCTACTGTGACAATGCTTCCGTTCAAACTATTTTGAAGAAGTAAACATAATTGCCCATGCCTTAACCATTAAAAATGCTTATTCTACTGCCACTCCAGGATGTGACTGACATCCCATGACAAAATTTCTACAAAGTAACTAAAAATTCAAGTTAAACTAGGTGCTATGCTGTGCTACACTACATAGTGTAGCACAACGTAGCAGGGTCATGATGCATGAAGGTCCCTCGTCAAGTTGCCATAGCAAAAGGTCCATACTTGGCCATGCTCCAACCTCTAAGATTGCCTGTTCCACTTTATCCTCGAGTCCCAAGAAAATTTTCTTAACAAAGCATTGTAGACTAGACAAGAATTCATGTCACACTGGCTGCTACGCTATGCTATGCTGCACAACATAGCACAACATAGCAAGGACACAAAGCCCAAAAGTGTCCCAAGGATGAACTTTGCAAGTCCTTGGACATTTCAACTTGGAAAGTAGTGTTACCAATTGCAAACGTTGCTTGCCTAGCTAGGCCTTAGAGAGGTATTTTTGGCTTTCAAGCAAGATTTATCTCAAAACTAGCTGGTACGCTATGCTATACAACACAACATTGCACAGTGTAGCGTGTGGGCATTCATACTACTTCGCTACATTGAGTAGTGTAGGTAGCATAACATTTGCAAAGAAGCATCAAGATGTCTCCAGCATCTCCAAAACTCATTGGCAATGGTCATTTCTACTTCAACATCTCTTCAATAGACAAGATCAATAGTTTGCTTTGTTTGGAACCCCCCTGTTGATTTCCAAAGTTGTCCCTACACTTGACCCTACTCACAAGAGCAGGGAAGTTGTAGTCCTGGAGCATAGGCTCCACTTTGCATTTGACATTGGAATTTTCTATAAAAAATGGTAGTTCCTTGGATTCTAGCACATGCAATTTGAATGGTATGGTCACAGCTTAGCAAGTTTCATGTCCAGCCTTGTTACACTCCAACGTAGCATACCAGTGTAACATTGTAGCGTAGAACTACACACCAGTATGAGACATTTACAAGTTGGGCCATGTGGGACCCAGGACACATGGCATCCAAACCACATTTCTCTTCTACTCTTGGCTCTATAAATACCCCAATGAACAACATTCAAAGGATTGTCTTTGAAGGTTGGCTTTTGTACTTAGTTTTCTTGTGATTAGAGATTACCATTTTGGCATTTGGCTTTCTAGTGATCGGCTTCGACAAAGAGGTTAGCAAGAAAAAGGTTAACAAATAGCAAACCCCAACAGTAGCACTTCCTAGATCTCTCTTAGCCTAGCAAGCACCAACTCATCATCTTCGATTAGCAGGCCATTGGCAGTAGTTCAGGGGCTATGACCATACCGTTACGTTGTAAGCTGTGCCTATCCATATTACTCATCAGTTGTACACCTTCCTTGGCCAAACAAAGATCATATCCAATGATTTTGTGGTGGTACATTCTCTTACTCAAGCTCATTTCATTTTGCTATAACATACATTTTGCATCATTGTGTATGAATTTACATTTATTACTCAGTCACATATTTTGTTATGCTTTTACTATTTTGTATGCTACGTTTTGTCCAAACCGTTTAGGGCATCCCATTTCTATTTTCTCAAGCATAGCCCTCGCACAGATCCATGGTTAGGCTGTACACTCAGTAACCTCTTGGTGTTCTAGCCACTAATGTTTTCAGCCAATACACATAGGTCCCAAGGCATAATTTGATGCATCCATCAGGACATGAAATGGTTTGGACCAGTCAGGTGCTTGTAGGATTAGAGCTTCGACAAGTTTCTCTTTAAACTACTAGAATACCTTTTCATATTTCATCATCCAAACAAATGGAGCATCTTTCTTTGTTAGCTCTACCAATGAATTTGATATCTTAGAGAAATTCTCTATGAATTGTTGGTAGTAGCTAGTATGTCCAAGGAATGATCGAACATCTTTAACAATTTCTAGTTGATCATTTATTCCTTGGATGAANATACAATGCCCTCTAGACCATCAAATGATTCTTTTGCCAATTAAGCTGTAAGTTGGTTTCAACACATCATTTTAGCACTTGCTCAAGGTGATTCAGGGCTTGCTCAAATGTAGCTCCATAAGTGGAGAAGTCATTCATGAAGACTTCACACCACTACCGATTTGCTGTTAAAAAATGCTTAGAACTAGGCATTGGAATGTAGCAAGAGCATTGCATAGACCAAATGACATCTTTCAACATGCAAAAGTCCCCCAAGGACTTGTGAATGTTGTCTTCACCTAATTCTCTGGTGTAATTTGAATTTGGTTATAGTCACTATAACCATCTAGAAAACTATAGTAGCAATGCCCAAATATTGTGTCTAACACATGGTCAACAAATTGTAATGGAAAATGATCCTTGAATGTTGTCATATTAAATAGCTAAAAATTGATGCAAACCCACCACTTGTCATCTTTCTTTGACAAAATCATAAGTGGACTAACCTACTTACTATCTACAATGGGATAAATGAACCTTGCCTTGAGGAGTTATTTAATTTCCTCTTTGATGATTTGCTTCAGTTTGGGGTTCAATTGCCTATATGGCTGTTTCTTTGGCTTTATGATCAAATCAATGTAGATGCAATGCTAGCATATCCTAGGATCAATCTTTGTGAGTTCAGGATATGACCAGGAAAAATCTACTAACTATTTTTTAACTACATTCAACAGTATCATTTTCCGCTCTGGAGCCAGATTTGCATTGATTATGACTAATTTTTCATTTTTAAAAAACACATATTTCATTATGGCTAGTAGCATTTTTAATTCAAGGGGCTCTTGCTTGAAATTTTTAGGAATATCCAACTCTCCCCAATAGGTATCATCATTTGCATCATCAAAGAGTTAGAGATGAACTTGCTCAAGTTCATTCATGCCTGTGACATATGCACATCTGAATCTCAATTGGTTCCTTGCAAAGTTACTACTCTCAAAATTAGCAGTTAGCCACTAGATGCCCTCTTATTTTATGGTTACTATGTACAAAAATCTTTGAATTTTTGCTTCTGCTACATACTTCTTGCATGTAGATATAGATGCTTGTTTCACAGCTAATATTTTCTACACATAATTACACCTTGTATTGTTGTATGTGATGCATGGGACTGGCTTCTTCTTGATCTTTTTGAATGCATTTTCTTTGGGTATTTCTAGGAAAATATCTCTTATATCCATTCTTGCATCAACAGTGCTAAGCCATGTCCTTCCCATGATGATTGAGAAGTCTCCTTTGCAATTGTCTACCTTGATCATTAGGAAATCAATTAGATAAGACCACCCATAGATAGTGGTCACAATGTTTTCCACTAGTCCCAATGAAACCGTGATGGACTAGTCTACCAATTCTAATATGATATTGCTCTTCTTTAAAGAAGGCAAGTTCTATGTAATATACATCTCATGAGAAATTAAATTAACACCAAAACCTGAGTTGAGAAGAGCTTTGCATGGTTCATTACCAGCAATCTACAAATAAATCAAAGGACTTCCAAGATTTGCTAACTTCTTAGGAAGGTTTCTAGATATAGTGTGAGTAAGCATCACAATATGGATCCTAGGTAGTGTTTGGCTTGAAGGGGACTTGAAGGAATTTGATATAGAAGAAGATGGAGGAATAGGGTTGTCAACCATAGGTGTATTTGAGGGCTTAGCTAAACTATAGGGTCAAAAGAAAGGTATTTTCTTTGATCAACTCTTTGACCCACTTGGTTGATGAACTAGTTATAGATTAATGACCCTAGTAGTGTTGTGTTGTTGCAGTTGAGTTGGTAGTTCACACTGCATAGGTGGAGCAAGTGGTGGCAGTGTGATTGGAGGAGGAACATATGCAGGGACAAGATGAGGATGAGCATAAATTCTAGGCCTTATACATGTCTTGAGAAATGAAACTCACTTCTAACCTAGAATATATGAGAGCTTTACATGGTGTGTTTCTAGAAATTTTGGAAATAAATCAAAGGATTTCTAGGATGTATTCTTTTCTTAGGAAGAATTGATACTTTTATCCAATCAAATATTGTATTAGTTAGCATGATAGTTGTAATATTTTGATTTGGTTGTCGTACAAGCATGGTGAGTACGAAAGGATCTAAAATACAAGTAATATGATTAGATAAAGTCCTTACTCTACTAGCCTTTTCTAAAATTTTCCTAAAGAAAATTAATTTTCAAGTTTTACTTTTAGTGTTGCTAGTATGATCCTCTATCTATATACTAATTACCCTAGTAGCACTTTTCTATTGTGATTGTAATGGTAGTTCCCCTTGCATTGCTAATGGTGGTATTGGTGATAATGGATTAGGAGCTTGATAAGAGAGGCCCAATGTTGGTTGAGATATATAAGGATGAGAATCTATGCATGAGGTTGTAGGCCTATGGTATTTAGGTGAATAGTAGGGAGAGGAAGTATGAATAGAAGTACTTCTAAGAGAGATAGGATGTTGTACTTAGTATCCATAAGGATCTTATTATCTATAAGAATATTGTTACCTTAGCGATGACATTTCCCATGACTATGGTTGTTACCACTACTACTTATATTGTTTTTGTCGTTGAGGATAAGCCCTATTTGGATAGTACAGTTGTTGATAAGGCTATTTGAAATTACCTTGTGGATAAGGTAATTTCCTAGGCATTTGTTTCTTAGCAAACTTCAGATTGAGTACATATGCCCTAGATTCTTATAAGTTAACCATCACAAGATAACATCCCTTAGGATGTTTGTATTGGCATACTTTTCATCTTGCATTATCTTTTGATCTTGAGTATGTTACTTTCTCTATCATAGCAACTTTTCTTCATTTTTATAATTCTCATGTCCATTGTTCTTTTTCTTATTTATATCATTATTTTTATTGAAGGATTTTTCGGCTCTTTCCTCAACTATCTTAAGTGTTGTAGAAAATTTCTTATTCATAGAATCTCGCATTTTGTCTACCTTTGTTGCGATGTCATTTATTGATTTTTGGATAGGCTAAGTCTTTTGCTAGATTGCATCGTCTAACTCTTTTTCCTATGTTTCACATATCCTAACATCTCTTCTCTTGATAGCTAGATCTCTATTATATTCCTTAGCTAATTTCCTTTTTCATAGCTCTCCTTCTTCTTTTACCACTTGGTCTATTAATCTTTGGATTTGGTAAGTTATCTTTTCTAATAACCTTCCTTGGGCATATACTCTAAGGGTCTCTTTGGTTTTGTTCCTTAGCCCATTGATGATGTGTTGTAGGTGTTCTCATTGAGAAAATCCATGGCCTGGGAAACTATGTAGCAATCAATAGTATTTTTCATTTTTGCATCAAGGGATTAATGTATCCCTTATTTTCATCCTTGAATTATGTTTCCAAAATTCTACAATCTAGAGTAATTTTTTTATGTTTCATTAAAAAGTTCCAGCATGGTACTCTATCTTCAGATTGATTCTAGTTCCAAGGATTTGTCCTAGCTCTCAAATTTATTTATGCTTATTTTGGAAAAAAACTTTAATTCCTACCAATCATTCTCTATATATTATAGGATAAAAGCATCATGGAAGGCTTAGAGATGGTTTTGTGGATCTACATTATATCTACCTTCAAATTTTAGAATATATTTTATATCAAGTCACTTGATGTGACTATCTCTTAAATCCCTTGTAGGAATCTACACTACTTCCTTGATGTTGATCATGTTGCAAGTGGCTAACATGGGTTCTTCATGATCTTTGAGCTCAAAAACTTTGTTGTAGTGGTTCCCACTCTAATGTTCATGATGTTCTCTTCTTTCATGTGTGATCCTTCCTTCTCTATCTTCATTACCATCTTCTTCTTCTTCAAGATGTCTTCTTGTGTTGGCATGTCCCTCATTATATTTTCTCATTTTCCTATCATGATCCCTTAAGTCTTCATTCCCTCCTATAATAATCTATTGATGAGTATGAGGAAGAAGATGGAATATTTGGAAAATGGTGTCAGCTAGTTCTCCTTCTATGACTTCTTGATTCATCTCTTTTGGATCCATTAGAGCCATTAGGCCTTGAATTCCTTCTAAGTTTGAAGTCTTTCACATCTCGTTCAAGGATTTCTACAAGAGGTAAATATAATTTTATTTTTACAGGATCTTCAATGCATATTACAAGTGTTTAGGAATTAGATCTATGATCCTGATAGTACTTTTTAGCTTGGGATAGAGCATCATCGTTTGCTTCAAGGACAACTGTCTATGATGCTTTCTTTCCCTTATCTTGCTCATATCTTACCTTCATAATATCATTATTTCTTACTTAAGCCTCTATTGACTAATATGACCTAGTCATATTTTTGATGACTAGATACCTTTCTTGTATGTGGCTAAGGTTTGATCTTATTAGGGCTACTTGAAGCATTGATGGTGTTTAACTTTTAGGTGGTAGGAAAATAATGCCTTGTAAGTCTCTCCATCTAAGTTATTCATCCTAGTGGAAAATGAATGTAAAATTAGGATAATAAGTATTAGTATGAGCATATGAAATTCTTGTTTACATTGATTCACTCCAATCTTCTTCATTGTAACCTTTGTGATGAATTTCATTAAGATCAATAACAGGTGGAGATTTCACTTTAATTATAGAAGTCATTTTATTTTTCTTGATGCTTAAGTATGTGTATGTTATGAAAAATTATTCTAAGTATGAAAGATATACTTTGTGATACTTGATATACTAAACTTTGTAAAATGAACTAAATAGCAAACATTAATACATTCTTGGAAATGACACCAATGATAAGTGATAGGGTATTCCAACACTAAGCCATACAAGTTACTAGCATTGATGCATGATCATATCATAATCCATAGATGGAAAATATAAGTATACTAGTGAGTTGATATTAAGTTTGTGATCATTATCTTCACACTTAAAGTTAGCAAGGTGCAAAATGTATGATTTAACTCTTAGTGAGCTATATGATAAACTAATTTTGTTTCACTTTAAGTGTGCTAAATGTAAACATGATGAAAATGATTATAAATTCTAATTCTAGGTCCAACAAAAATGTAAAGCTATTCTATCCTATGGAGATAAGTAGCACTTCCAAGTTTTTTAATAAGTGATGAGGTAGCCCTATGCTCAATCATATGAATCACAAGCATTTATGCATGATCTAGTTGAATTCCATGGATGGGACTAGTTGTGGCATCTAGATCATTATGCTTTGATCATTGTTCACTATCTTCTCACTTGGACTAGTAGTAGTTTTGTCACATATGATTTAGTCCAAAGCAAGGCATATGATGTTGTTTCTAATTCTATGCTACTCATAATGATGATAAAGAGATGGACTAATTAAACTAATGAATAATGGAAAACAAGATCTAAACTAGCATATGGATGATGAGTATCCACACTTAATCATTTGAACATGTCTTGGACTTCGTGAGGCTACTTTTGGGATTGCTAAATGTATGTCACTAGTTGTGCCAAATGATACACTTCTGGATTACAAAGTACTTCCACATAAATGCTCATGATTAAGACATATGAATTTCATTTAATAATAGGAATAGTAAATAAAAATAAATGGAAATAATTAACTGAAGAAACTATTAAATAATTAAAGCAATAATAATCTAAGTGGATTCTACAATGATGGGAGTAATCTCGATCTTTATTGCTAGTCATGTAACATGTCCAAGTATGTCACACTCAAACAAAGGTGTTGTATGATTACAAACATCACACTGTAGATAGGCACCAAGAATAACAACCTTTCAAGAGAGGAAATTGAAACCTAAACCATCTCCCTGACTACTATCTCATATGAGTACCCAAGCACCATATTTATAGGAAAAACCCAGATGAGGCAACATTGGGTATCCGATGCCACTTATTGGCTTTGACATCAGGTACATGATGTTAGGGCTTGGACATTGTGTATTTGATGTTGGGGCTCTGACATCACATATCGAATGTTGGGGCCTTATAATGATGTCTCATCATGCCCCCATGACTGAATGAAAACTTTTCCTTGAGTGAACCAAAATAGGGAACAAGTTATTTACAAAATATTGGTAGGTATGGGATTATTGACTGACTCAAATAATGAATAAAAAAATTGAATCTTTGCATGCCATAGTGATGTAGTACAAAAATGGGACACATTATTATAGAACAAAACAAAATAAAAATGAGACTGGGAAGCTCATGTGGTGCCCGATGTTGGTGGCTCTTGCATCAGTTGCTTTCCTTTGTTGCTAGGCTACTCAAATTTGTAGGAATTGAGCAAGGCCTGCAGTTTTTCTTCCTTTGTCCATGGGTTGTGCACCATCTAGGCTACTATGCCAATGTGTGCTAGTGTTGGTACATCCCAAGAACATGGTAGTTGCAAAAACATTTGATTTCCCTTTACATACCATGCCATGCATTCCTCCTTGAAAGCCCTAGCTTTGCCCCTGAGCTCATGATAATTTGTCAATCTCCAAGCTAGGTTTGAGGCTACATCCTTTTGTCCCTAATAACTGACTTTAACCACCTCTAACTCTAAGTTTACCACCTACATCTTTTTCAAATAATCTTTTAGATCCACAAACTCTTTCTCATACAACACATAGGTGGTCACCACTTGCTTCTCTAGCTCACTTTGAGGATGACCTATTGTTAACATGGCAAGGTTGGCATATCTAAGGTTAGCCAACACCATATATTCCTTTAAATCCTCTATTTTTTTGTGCTTATTTTTGAATTTTGCTTGTTGGACCATGGCATAGCTGTCCAAGATGGTCTGCCACTTAGAATTATGCATTGACAAGGAGCTGATGTGAGCCTTGGCCATCTTGATTTTCTTCTCATTGATTTTCTTGTACATGCCAACTTGGTCATGGAAGTGCTCTTTTAGTTTTTCATGCTTTTTGGCCTCATTCTACCATGCACTAATTTCGATTGCTGGCTTTTGGTGAATAGCATGGACCTTCTCCATGGAGAGGGTTCTATTCTCTCAAGCCAATATATTCATATCTTGGTTAAATCTCATTAATTATTCTCGTCACTGGTGAACACTTTCTTCTAAGATTTTCTTTTGTTTTTCCATACTGGTCAACCTAGAATTCTCCATAGTGAGCTATTTTTTTTCTTCTTGGATGGTGGTCAATTCCTTTTTATACATATGAGATTGCATGTTTGTAGCAAAGGCATTCCAAACTGTTGTCTCCTTCTTTCACTTCATTGTTTCTCTCTCCTTTGCTAGCTTGGTGAGCTCCTCTCTCTTGAATTACTCTAGTTGATTTGGCATAACAAAACAAGAAGGATCTTGTTGTTTAGCTCACAAGGTAGCCATCTCTTCTTGTAATCTCTGTATCTCAGCTTCTACATGTTTTGCCCTAACTTTTATCATGATCAACTTTTCCTTCATGGTGATGAGGTCTAATTGTGCTATAGTGACATTGTTGGGGATGTTAAATAGAGTGGTCATCATTTGACCCATCCACAATGATCGATCAAGCATGTCCTCATGCATCGTAGGAGTCATTAATGTCTTGGTCAACATCTATGCATCTCTAGTTCCTACTAGATTAATCAAGGGCATAATAGACACATGGAATGACTCTTTGATATGATCAGTTATCACCTCTGCTATGCCTACCACATCCTCATGTTGTAGCATCACAACTATGGCACCTTCCCTAGTTTCCAATGTCACTTGGAGGGATGCAGTGTTCCTAGAGATCTAGCATGACTATTGGGATCCCTCTCCTCCTAACTATATCCAGATCTTTCTCCTCATTGGATCAACTACTACAATGGGTCGTATAGTGTTATCCATGACTCAAAAGAAATTTTCCTTGTCCTTACTTTTCCAGCTGACTATTTCAGTGATCCTCTACAGGTGACTCATCGAAATCCTATAACCTTGTGGTGAAAAAAATGGAGCTTGTGCTTGTGGACGCTACTCAGGCTCTTTTCACATCTCTATTCATAGTCCATCCTCCTTCTCTACTTCTTTTTCTTCACCAAAATCTTTTCTTGGTGCTGCAATTTTCAAGATTTCTATGAAGGAGACATGCTAAGCCTTCCTAGGAATATCATTGGTATATTCTAAGATCCCAACCTGCTTGCACAACTTTCTAATTAAGTAGGGAAATGGAAATGTTGGTCTCCCTAACTTTATTTCTTCAAACTACCATTGGATTTTAGTGAAGTAATACTAGGGAAGGTTGGCTACAAATTTTTCCATTAAACTAGTACTTCCCCTGGCTACATAACTGAAGATTCAATTGAGCCCTTTTATGGGAAATAGGTGGTACATCCCAATCTTGAAGTAGGTTTTCTCCTCCATAGTAATTTCATTATATGACTTTTCTTCTTTAATAAAGCATAATATTTATCTAAGGCCATGTCCAAGGGTTCATGTTGTTCATGTTTTTATTCTTGGATTTGTCTCCTCATATTGGATACTCTTGCGTAGGTTTGGTATTTCTTGTTGAAAAGTTCTAGCATTCTAAACCATCATCAAATTGAATTTGGTCTCAACAATCTATACCACACTTCAACTCTATTAATTAGTATCCTAGGAAATAGCTTAAGCTTTTGCCAACCATGCTCAATGTTGTAAAAAGCACAGGCATCATGGAAGGCTTGTAAATGATGTTGCGGATTTGAATCATAGCCTCCTACAAATTTAGGAATATTATTCATGTCAAGCTTGGGTGAGCAACTCTTTTTGTGATGCCTATGAGATATCTTAATGGCCTATATGATATGCATTAGGCTTTTAGGGGCTACTAAGGTGTACTATTCGAAATCGTCGGTCTCTGGCTGGAAGGAAACAGAGACTTGGAGATGTGTGGACACGCACAGAAGATCCTACCTTTGCTTAAGGGTGAGCTGGAATGAACGAAGGCAGAGTACCTTGAGTGTTTTGCACGTAGATTAGGCAAGGATTTCCACAAACGTACACCGGGGTGCTATACGCTGGGTTATACGTGAACGGCGTAACAGGCGTAAAATAGAGTGTAAACAGCGTAACTGATGCGAACGGAGCATAAACATAAAAGAGCGTAAACTGAATACATGCAACAATTAATGCAAAGTGTAACAGATTTTAGGAAGAAAATGTAACAATGGCATTTCAAAATGAGAGTTACAATGCACTGGTCTAACATAGTTGTGGCTTTGACACATAGTTGTGGCTTTGACACAAGGCGGACGAAAAGCCCTGGTGGATGCAGGGATGACTGTGGGCTGGTTCACTCTGTAGGCACAACGTAGAGGCTGTATGCTCAGTGTACAGGGTTGTCTAGTGTACAAGGTTCTCTGCTCTAGTTCTCAGCGTCTTTGCTCTCTGGTTTGCTCTAAAAATTTGCCAACCGACCTCAATCTAGTGAAAAATTAGGGCTTTTATACAAGTTTTGAAGTTAGACTCAGGTTGGGCGACACGTGGTACGTTGACCAGGTGCGAAAGCATAAATTTTACAAGTGTACAACATGTTACATCTGTTGGACGTATACACTGGGCGTATACACTATATCTGGTGGGCGTAGACTCTGGGCGTATACGGTGGACATATCTGCTGGATGTACTGGGCGTATACACTATGGATGTTGAGCGTATATGTCAGGTGTATACGCTGATGGCTGCTGGGCGTATACGCTGGGCGTATACACTATATCTGTTGGGCGTAGACTCTAGGTGTATACGCTGATGGCTGCTGGGCATATACGCTAGATGTACAGGGAGTATACGCTGGATATTCTGGGCATATATGCTATCTGCCGGGCGTATACACTGGGCGTATACGCTGATGGTTGCTCTACTTGTGTGAGTTGTTGCCTTATACCAAAACTTGCTCTGCAGTGCTATTTCCATGCCGTCTTCAGGGATTACGTGCCAGTCGTATACATCAGTAGTACCTGCTGAGCGTACGTGTGAGGCGTCTATGCTGGGAGTCGTTGGGCATATATGCTGAGTATGTACGCTGGGGGCATACGCTGGGCATATATGCTGGGGATGCAATCTAGGGTGTATACGCTGGGCATATACGCTATGAGCATCGGGCGTATACGTTGGATGTATACGCTAAGAATACATACTTAGTGTAAACTAAGTATTTCAAGCTTCCAAGTTGCCAGGTTTGATAGCAGATGCCATGGTCGTCTATGGATCCCTAGGACTTGCTTCTTATTGAGTTTGACTCCACTTGAAGCTGTTTGCGGGGACCTCAAGCTTCAACCATGCTGGGGAACATCATGACCTAGCCCGGTTCTTGATGGAGAAGTACTAAGCTCAAAATTTTGTAGTGTTTCATTGGCCCCTCTTTGTTGACGCTTGGAGGAATCAACCCAAGAAGCATCGATAAAGAAATGCAAAACACCATAAGCAACTCGATCAAGACTTTGTCCTTTGCTGCGTGACTAGACATCATCATACCGTGTTCAATAGTACATGGGACTGCAAAAGTGAAATCTTGTAGTTGGATAGGGACGTGGAGATTGGGAACTGATCAAGGGATTATGCTTGGTAAAGGGAATGCTCTGGTGTATATCATGCTGATCCTTGTTAATAGCCATTATTTAGCAGACTCGAGATCAAGGTATGCGATGCGCATCCTTTGGTGGAACAAGACTCTTGTTAGTGTCCAAGAGGACTTGTTGGTGAGACTAAAGCCACGTGATGATATGTTGCATTCTTTGGAGGAACAGGGCCCTGGTTTAGTGTTTAAGGGGGGACCCATTGGTGGAGAGCCAAAGCCATGCAGTTGGATGTTTTTTGATTGTTGTAGACATGAGCGTGTGCTCTTGAGGAAACTACCATCCCGTCTTGTGTTTTATATGGGAAGGGACGATATCTTTTTTATTTTTTTTTGATCTTGTATTCATACTCAAGTGCTATGTTGTGTGTTGCAACTACTTCAAGGTGTTACAGTGTGCAACGATATGCTCAAAATTTTGAGTGTACTAGGTGTATCAGAGGTGTGGCTGAGTAGAGTATGTCGATGAATAGATAGGGAATGTACCAAGAAATGGGGATGTACTAGTGAATGGCTTGATTTAGTCTTGCTGCATGTGCTGTGAATAACATCTCTCCTTGCTACTTGTGACGAAGTGCATTCTTGTACGAAACACCTCTAAGTGTCATCCTGCAAACACAACTCCGAGGAGATAAGAAAACCATGAGTGAATAAGCAAGCTTAGACTTAAAACAGCTACTGATGAAACGAAGGCATCGGATGAGAATTCAGGAACTATATATGAATGGCAGCAATGTTGGTAGGATCAGTCGATGGCGAGTGATGTAGTGACTCTGATGAAGTTTGAACGTAACCATTGAGGAACCAAAGATGAACTTGCCAGTTTATAGTCTTAGCAGACTACCATGGGTTAGTTTTATGTCATAACCTATTGGACATTTCCCGTTTAGCGTCATGGCAGACGGTACATTGCCAGTTTCTAGTCTTGGCGGACCGTGAAGAGGAAAACCAGTTTATAGTCTTAGCGGATTCCGGCGAGTGCGACTATGGCAGTTTACTGTCATGCTGGACGGGTGCTAGTTTATCGTCATTGCGGACACTGTGTGGTATTATTTTATTTTCATGATGCCAGGACGGGCTGTGGTATCAGTTTTAAGTCATAATTTAGGACTGTTCTATGGTATTAGTTTATAGTCGTGACCCTAGGACTCGCTGTGGCATCAGTTTTAAGTCATGACCACAGGACTCACATGTACTTGGCTATGTTCAGACATGGAATGGTTTGAGGAATGAGTGATTGGTTGGATTTGCAAGCTCATGCCCTTCCATATCAGCTAACTTGAATGCTCCATTGTCGTATGCTTTGGTGACCAAGTAAGGCCCTTCCTAGTTAGCTAACAATTTGTCCGAGTGTTCCCAAATGGCTTTAAGCACAAGATCACCTTATTTGATGGGGTGCTTACGAATGTCGTGCTGATGGAATTGTTGTTGTTGTTTTTGGTATCATTCGATCTGATCGAGTGCACACATGCATTTCTCCTCCACCGAATCTAAGTCAATGATGCGTAGATCATTGTTTTGCTCTTCATCGAGGAGTCCAGAAAGTGTGATCCTTAAACATGGTACTTGCAATTCCAAAGGTAAAACAGCTTCTGAATCGTAAACAAGGCTATATGGTGTTTTACCTGTTGAAGTTCAATGCGTAGTATGATATGCCCACAATGCATAAACTAGTTGTTCGTGCCATCTTCTCTTACTTTGGGTAAGCATCTTTTTAAGTATTGTGATGATGGTCTTGTTTGTTGCCTCTGCTTGCCCATTACTTTGAGGGTAGTAAGGGGATGAAAATGAGTTTTTGATCCCCAGACTTTTGCAGAAAGTCTTGGTTTCGGCACTGCTGAATTGTGGCCTGTTGTCAGTGATGATTGTCATGGGAATGCCAAAACAGGTTATAATATTTTCGAGAATGAAGTTGCATACGTGTTTAGATGTGGGTTTTTGAAGGGGAAAAGATTCTACCCACTTCGTGAAGTATTCTGTTGTGGATATGATGAAACTATGTCCTACAGAAGATGAGGGTGTTATTGGTCCGATAAGGTCCAACCCCCACTTTTGAAAGGGCCATGTGATTTGCGTTGTATGCAACTCATTTGGTGGGACATGGATTAGATTACTGTGTCTTTGACAGGTATTGCATGTTTTAGCCTTGGAGAGACAATCATACTCCATGTGTGGCCAATAATAGCCTAAGCGTCTAATCTTTTTTGCCATTGCTTTTGGTGCTATGTGTCCTCCGCATAGTCCATCATGTACTTGTTCAATGAGGGTTTGGGCATCAATATTACCAACGCATGTTAGCAATATGCCCTCCTAGGATCGATGACACAACGTGTCCTCTACCAATATGTACTACCTAGAATGCTTTTGTACCGCGTCTTGTTCTGTGTTTGTTAAGTGTTGCGGTGTTTCACCGTGTAGAAGGTACTCTTTTATGTCATCATACCATTCTATCGTGTGTGTCGTACTGACAGACGCTATTGGCAATGTATCAAGGGTATCGGTTATTGGTTCGGCTCAACTAGTTATGGAGCTTGGCAACGTATGAAACATGTCAGGTGATATGTTTAACGCTAAGGTAGCCAATGCATCTGCGATGGTATTATCATTTCTAGAGACGTGTTGCACATCAATGTTTTCGAATCACTTCATTAAGTGTTTTGCCAAGTCACAGTATGGTTGTAAATGTTGCGCTTTTCATGTATAAATAGCTATGACTTGGTTCAAAACTAGTTGTGAATCTCCTCTGACCACAAGTCGTGTGATGTCTAAAGCCAGTGCTGCTGTGAGACCTTTGAGGAGACCTTCGTACTCTGCTATGTTGTTGGTATAGTGAAAGTTGAAACGATAGGCAAAGGATCGGATCTCCCTAGAGGGATAGCTAATGACAGCCATAGCACTTCCCCCTCGAGAGGTGGATGCTCCATCAAAGTTTAGAATGACATCGTAGTCGTTCGGCACTATGTCTATTGCACTTATATTCTCATATGGGAATTCTAGTTGATCGTGCGTTGGTGACGTAGTCATTTGATTTGCTATGGCTTGACCCTTAACTAATGATTACGCTATGTAGTGCAGGTCAAATTCAGCTATCATGGCTTTCCAACGGGCTATTTGACTTGTCTCGTAAATATTTCTGGTGATGGCTCTGAGTACATTATCCTTGCAGATTATGTTAACTTGATTGTGGAAGAGGTAATGTTGCCATTTCTTTAGAGAAAAGACTAAGGATAAACATGACCTCTCTACGTTGTTGTATTTCTTCTCATGGCTTACTAATGCATGGCTCAAGTAGTAGACAGGGACTTCGGTTCCATTATCTTGTTTCTGGCAAAGCATAGACACGATTGATGAATCTGAAGTTGTGAGGTAGATGTAAAATGATTTATCATTTTGAGGTGGATAAACTATGGGCAGTCGGGCAAGTGCCGCTTTAATATTATCAAATGCTTCTTAGCACTATGGAGTCCATTCAAAATGGACGTTCTTCCGCAACAAGTGATTCATAGGTTTTAATTTATCTGTTAGTTTTTCTATGAACCTTCTAATGAACTGTAGTCTACCTTGTAGACCTCGAAGTTTAGTAAGGTTGCCAGGTGGTTTTAGGTTTGTTATGGCCTTAACCTGATCAGGGTCTACTCGTATCCCTAATTTTGAGGCTACGAACCTAAGCATTTTGCTTGTTTTGACTCCAAAGACATATTTCTTTGGGTTAAGTCTCAGCTCATATTTTAAACAACATTTTAACACCAAGTCAAGGTCTTGTACATGTTGTTGTGATGTTTTAGATTTAACCACGATATCATTGACATAATCATTGAGCAAGTGTAGCATGTAGTCACTAAAAATGAATATCATCACCCTTTGATATGTGCCCCCAGTGTTTTTGAGACCAAAGGGCATCATTGTATAACAAAAGGTTCCCCATGGTGTCATGAAGGTAGTATAGAGCTGATGCTCTAGGTTAATACGTATCTGGTTGTATCCTAAGAAGCCATCCATAAAAGATAATAGGGCGTGCCCAGTAGTCGAGTCGACAAGTTGATCGATGCTGGGTAGGGGAAAATCATCTTTTATGGTTGCGACGTTGAGATCCCGGAAGTCAATGCATAAGCGAATGCTTCTGTTCTTCTTCGGGACAATGACCATGTTGGATACCCATTCGGCGTAATCGACAACTTGAATGAAACTAGCCTGATAAAGTTTGGTGATCTCATTGCGAACTGCCAATGCCACCTCGGGTTTAACCTTTTGTGCTTTTTGCTTTACTGGCCTCAATTTTGGATCAAGGATAATGTTGTGCTGGAAAATTTGAGGGTCCAACCTAGGCATGTCCGTGTATAACCAAGCAAATGCCTTTATGTTGTCCCTAAGCACATTCTCTAGGTCTTTGGCTAGTTGAGGTTGTAGTAATGTACTTAGTTTTAACATTTTGAATTCTCCATCGGGCATGGTGATGGGGGTTTCGGTCAACGGGTCTTCGGTAATATTTTCAGCTTCTATGTCGAGGGGTTTCTTCATACATTTGTAGTTGTCTAGTGTTTGCTGTGTTGAGGCTATGACTGCATCATCCGTTCATGAACTTAAGTGGATGAGATTTATGTCAATGTCCCTTGTGATCTTTCCGTATGGCCCATCGATGATTAACGGTGTGGATAGATGCTGACAATCCATTGGGCCTGCTCCTACCAATAAATAGAGAGTAGAATGAGGTGATGACTATTGTTTGATGTTCTCAGGCAACTTAAATTGTGTGCACGTGCATAACGATGGTTTATCGTCACATCGGGATGCATGGTAGTTTAAGGCCTTACCAGGCTGTAGGGGGTTTGTATGTGGTAGTTTAAGGCCTTGCCAAGCCAACATGGTAGTTTAAGGCCATATCGGGTCGTCATGGCAGTTTAGGGCCATACCAGGTCATATAATGTTTGTGCTAGAATGTTTGGTGTGAACATGTGAGGTTGTGTTTACAGGGGAACCGGGATGTAGTAATATTCGTTTTGCCTTAAATATATATATATATATATATTTTATTTTTATTTTTATTTTTTTTGAGCAAATTTTGATTAAAATGAATAAAGAAAGGCAAACTGGAAGGTGACAACGGTGGCAGCCCCAGTGGTGGCAGAGCACTATATAAAGGGGGGGGGCATCATTTGTTACTACATTGAATTTGCAGCGTAATCTCGAGCATAAGCATAGACGACCCAGCGTTAGCGTAAGCAACTGAACCCTTAGCATAAGCGTAGGAAACCAAACCCCAAGCGTAAGCGTAAACAGCCAAACCCTGGCATAAACGTGGAGCGCAGAGGTCAAAGTGTCAGCGTAGACGTCCCAACCCAACATGAGCGTAGAGACTCCAACTCGACGTAGAGGCTCAGCGTAGGCGTAAATGGTTTCAACCCTTAGCGTAAACCTGTCAATCCCACCGTAGAGGACACCGAGATGGGCAAAGGAAAGGAAGTGGAAGGCCAAGGGAGGATGGGACCTGACCTGACCTTCGCGGAGGAGAGTGAGGCCATGCTGCAGTGTCTGCTCAGGCCGAGGATTCCATCGTGGCCTGGATCGTCACACAGATAGGCTCTGATCCTGTCTCTGTTAGTTATTTCCATCTGTACTACTTTTTTAGCATAGACAGTCAGCGTAGAGGGTTTCGGCATATACGCCTGACGTAGATAGATAGCGTAAACAATTTTCTTGGCATATACACCCAGCGTAGATAGTGAGCATAGACGAATAGCATAGTGGGTTTCTATACGCTAAGAGTAAGTTCACAGCGTGGAGGGTTTCTAGAGCGTAGAGGGTATACTGCATGTAGCCTAAGTTGTTCATAGCATAATCAATTTTTGTGAATGCACAACGTAAACAAATTTTACTGGCATGAAGCATAGACAATTTTATTAGCGTACACGCTGACTGTTCGTAGGTCGTTTACAATGTCTGGCGTAGACTATTTATACGGCGTATACACTGAGGGTTTCTATGGCGTATACACTGAGGATGAACAGTTAATTATTTTTAAGTGGGGTTCAGCATAGACTTGTTTTCATGGCGTATAGTGTGAACTATTTTTGGCGTAAACTTATTTTACAGCGTATACGCCCAGCGTAAACAATTTTGACAGCATATACGCTCAGCGTATATGTCGAGCATAATTAGTTTTGACAGCGTATACGCCAAGCATAAACAGTTTGTAATTTTTCTAAGTGTCGACCTATAATATGAAATTTTTTTTTTCATCTGCTTTTCATGTATGGTTGATCTACTGTGGCATTTTGGTTGCTTGCAGGGACACTGAACCTTTTCTCCTGGTGGTTGAACTCTTTGGGGTACTGACGTGGTTTGGTCCCATTGAGGCCAATGAACCTACCCTAGATTTGACTGTTGACAACAATGGGGTTTGGTTCAGAGAAGGGGCATGTGAATTCCTAGCCTTCATGCTGGACAGTTTTAAAGTGGTGGTCTGGTCGCATCTAAGTGAACTAGTCACATGGAGCGTGCTTGAGGCCATGTTGCCAGGAGCCTCAGAGGATGTCACGGTCTTCGTGGAAGACATTGATGAGGGGCCACTTGTAGCTGAGAATGGTTCTTCCAGCAGACCCAGGTCTACAAGCCTATAAGCACACGTGTGGGCTCAATTGCCGCAAGGGCAAGACTATCTCAACAACACCCTATTCTTAGCCGCGCGTGTGCACACACTGTTCTAGAATCCTCCTAGCATAGTGTACCGAGTGGATAGGTAGGACCGTTTAAGCTTGTTGTTTCTTTTCATCATTTGGCATTTGCTTCTGTTTTGACATCCATTCGCTTGTAGGCCTAAAGTTAACCTAGACGGAACATGCATTGAGGATGATGGGCTCGCTCTAGCTTGTACTACTCTAGAGACCTTTATGGTGGGTCCCACCCTTCGTGGAATTGTATTAGCTCAAACCAAGGGTGATATCATCCACTTCCACAAACGGTTCTCTAGAGTGTTCGCAATGTGCCAAGCTTGTGGATGGTTGCATGAAGATTGGTCGCATAAGGGACCAATCTTTCCTCATGACTCTGACTTGGGTAGCACATCTAAGTCCACAATTGAAGGTAAATGACAATATTTTCTAGATGTGTTAATGTGTTTGTTCAACTATCAGGGGTTATACTGATATGATGATTTCAAATTGTATCTATAGTTGATGTCCGTCCTGGTGGAGACCCTGTTGCAATCGGACGAATTGAGACTACCTTGTCAATGAAGTTCAGGGAGGTTAGCAAGGCTCAAAAATGGTTGTGCACTCGTGCCCCGCCATCCATCGTTCATTTTTTGGACGATCCTGGCCTTATGGGGCTCTTTACGACCTCGAGCCCTGATGTGTTAATAGCAGAAATGATCGGGATCGTGGATTCCTTCAACAAGTCTGTTTCTTACGATAGCACCTGGATTAAGGGTGTTAAGATAGTTTTCTATCTATCTCCTGAATTATTTTCAAACTTGTTTGGTGTACCAGCGGATGGTATAAATGTAGTTTTAGACAGAGCTCATAAAGAGCTCCATACGGTCCATGAATTAGAGGACTAGTTGGGTGTTGCCAAGGGTGCCAAGGGATTCCCTATGCAGGGGAAGGCAAAGGTTGAGGAGGTGAATGAATTATATCCTCTGTTTAGGGCATGGGTATTCCCTAAATCCCTTTCCTAGGTATGGAGTCTTGGGGTCGAAGCTGTACATATTATGTGAACCATCCTAGAAACCGGCATGCATTATAACTGGGCCCAATTTTTGTTGGCAGGCATGCACAAAGAGATAGTGCGATAGCACTTGAATGTCAAGGCACAATCTCACTTTACTTTAGCCTTCTATGCCTGTTATCTTTGCCGCTTAGCCGAGTTTCTGGTGGTTCGTGCAAACAATAGGTATGTTCTACGGGATCAAGGTCAATTATCCAACCCATGGATCAACCATTTATTTGAAACAACCAAGTCCCAGGATGCACCCGAGGGAATTGATGAATCCGTCTCTATCACGACAGAGGGATCATCTTGTACCTCAATCGACACATGTGACAGTGTGGGGTTGGAACCAAACGATGTACCTTATACTGCGAAAAGAGCAGAACGGGTCATCAACGAAACCATTGGCAAGGCCAAGTTGAAGCTGACAAAACGTGAATGTTCAACTGAGGAGGCCTCAAATGTGGATGAGCCATGGGTTAAGCGCATATGATTCAAGATGCCTGCCCAAGGTAAGTAAACTTAGTACCCTTGTTGCTTTATGGTTTTCGTTTTATTCATAATTTTTACTTTGATCACTTACATCCCACTGATGCCTTCAGACTTGACCCGAGAAGTGAGGAGGCAGGAATTAGAGACTATTATTGAAGAGGAGGAAACTAACACGGAGCTAAATATTGAGGAGGAAGACGTGGAGAAAGATCAGGGAGGAGGAACGGAAGAGCTGAGGGAAGACACCACAGAAACTGAGCTGGTGGATGACCAGAGTGGTGTCGATGAAATGTTCAACAGCTTCCTTAAGAGAAAGCTGGACCTAGGCGAACCCCCAGAAGGGGATAAAGAGCATGGTATGTTTTCTTTTATTTCATTATTTGTGCTTTGTGAGCCATTGTCTCTATGGTGTCTTACTTTTTATTTTTATATCGCATCCAGACGAATGTAGTGAAACCAGAACGATGTGGTTGGACGTGCCCATGAAAATGGTTTCCCCTGAAAGGACCATAGAGGTTAGTCTGTCTCACACTCGTGGATCATTTACTTGGATAGAGATGCCAAGTAAAATGGATTTTGTGGCTGGTATCGCTGAGGAAGTTGTTGAACGATTCCAGGAGGTCCACCTTGAGATAGGTATATATATTTCAAGATGTTTGCAGCTTTAGAGTTTCACCCCCTATTTTTGTGGCTTTAGCGTTTGTTCTTTTCGTGTGAATAGATGCCAAACTGAGGTGGGATCCTTCTGAGACAGTTAACATAGAGAGTTTACCTACATTATCCCTAGAAGTCGAGCAGGTGCCCAGGTCAATTTATGAGGAAGTGGCAGAGGGTCTTGTTCACAACACCAAATTGCTGTGGACCTGTAGGTGTTCTGTTGAACAGTTGTATTTGTAGATTCAAACAAAGAAGAAAGAAGTTTCCAAGTTGTTAGTTGAGCGTGACGATCTAAAGGCTCAGTATGAGTTTGCCTCTGCTAAACTAAGTGGTGATTGCTCTTGGCAGACCTCCGAGGTCACGTATACCAGGTATTGGAATTTTCTCAATTGTCACGCGTCACTAACACGGAGACTAGTAGAGTGTAAGGCCCAAATAGACCTACTGAACCTCAAGTGTTAAGATTGGAAAGCTTTCACTTCCAAGGTATGCAAATGGGGTCAGGATGAAAAGAACCACAAACATCATTATAAGAAATTGTTGAAAGAAGTGTCCATTGAAAAGCGTCAACTGGAAATATTTGTGAAGGATCTGGGTCTACACTCTGCATTCGATACTTTTGCTCAAAACACAACTTTCGAGATGGAACCACCTACAAGGGTGATTACAACTAATTTTGGGGAGGTATCTGTGGGCGAATTCCCTTTAAAGCATCCTACCTGGTTAGCTGTTGACAAGGGGAAGGCCTTGGCAGATGTTGACTTAGGTCTTAATGGGACCAACTGGACCAGTGTCTCAGAAGAGGAAATCCTTCGCCGGCTAGAATTTAGCTTAGGGGGATCCCCTATGGTAAGCATTTTGTTATTATGAAGTTCGTTCATTGCCCATTGTTTGAAATTTTTCCTTTCTCATGTTCTTACGTTGATTATCTCTTTTTGCATTTTAGATCAAGGTGGTGATGATGTCTACGAAGTTGGTCCTAGTGAAGCGGGGGCCCATGATGCCAACGGGTCTAAAGGGGACAACCCTCCCGTCCCAGATGTTTAGTTTTTGTTTGTTTTTCATTTTTTGACTCAGAATTATATGGGAATTATAAATTGAGATGAATGAAACTAGTTAACTCTTGTACTTGTACATCGAATTTTTTTTTCAGTCAATTGCAAACACGACACGACAATGTAAAATGTTTTGGTTTGTTTTTGTGGTTTAAGTGTAATGCGTGGATGTAATTATAAGTTGGAGTATAATGATAAACGAAAGAGGAAAACAAAGTATAAGTGGATGTTCTAGTCTAAGGCCATTTCGGGCAAGATTCACACTAGTTTAAGGTCATTTCGGGCCACATGCATAGTTTAAGGCCATTTCAGGCCCTAGCGTAAGCAAGGAACGTTTCTGATGACACGGGTGAATTTCTTAGTTGACTAACCATTTCTAATCGTGGCTAGTTTTATGTCGTTGAGGACATGCTATTTTAACGTCATTCTAGACTTGGAATATAGTTTTATGTTGTTTCAGACTTGTTGTAGTTTAATGTCATTTTGGACAGTTGTTTTTCATTATTCATTGGTTTAGTAATTTTTTGATTTTTCACATTTTTACGTTGGGAGCAAAGTTAGCGGGTATGATTCTGTATTCAGCGTCCCCTTCGCTGATCACGTTGAAGGGTAATTCAGCCCAAGGGACGTCTGATGGAATTTTTTCTGCGTTGGTGTTTTCTTACACTTCAGCATGTATCATGGTTTCTGCGTCAGTTGTGGTCTCTAAGTGAGGTTGCATATGTACAATGTCAGGCCCGAGTATTTCTGTTTTGGGTGGGTTTTCTTCTATGTTTAAAGGATTATCGCTTGTCGGTTGTTGTTCATTTATGTCATGCTATCTAGGCTTTTCGAGCTTAACCTCTGAGCCTTGGTCTGTGTCTATGTATGATGAGATGATGGGTGTAGCAGCCTCCCCGTGTATGATGATTTCACCACCTTCATAAGGTAGATGAATCTCTTGGTGTATAGGGGATGAGACCGCTTTCAGTTGGGTTAACCAGGGCCTTCCTAATATTAGGTTGAATCCTGGCATCTCATCGATTACTACAAAGTCAGCGGATGTGGGGAATTGGTCCCCTACAATGAAGTCCAAGGTCACGGTGCCTTTGACTATCGCGCGTGATCTACTGAATGATTTCAAGCATGTGGTGGTAGTTGGTTTGATTTGCTCTATTAGCCCGAGTTGTTTGATGATGGGATATGGGACTATGTTTTTGGAAGCTCCATCATCTACGTGGACCCTATGTATCTGGAATTGATTTACTCTTATTGTTATAATCATAGGGGCTGTTGTTATCTCCCCTATTTTCTTATCCACCTTGATGTTATCGTTATGGAAACTTAATGGTTTGGAAGTTGACCCTTGGGGTGAGTACATTATCGCATGAATTGAAGGTTCATTTGGAGGCAAGTCCTCACTTACTGGGATAGATGTTAACATGTGCACCAAAGCTTCACAATGTGTTTGAGATGTTAAAACTAGGTCATATAAGCTTAGCGAAGTATTCTTTTGTTTGAGCACTTGTGTGACCTGTGTTAGGGCTGTTGCTAGGTCTCTACTGTTGGGCACGTGTTTATCGACAGTAACTTAGTCCATTGGACCCAGTAGTTTTATTTCGTGCATCGTTGGTTTATCATTTTTTTGGAATTGTTGATTCGGGCATGTCATGTTTTCTGGATGATTCCCCCTCATGGCCTATATTTGGTTTATCGTTAGGTTGTGTCATGGGTATCGCACTTAATGGAGTAGGTTTGGGAGGTCCTAAGGCTAGCCGTTGACGCTCGTTTTCTAGGCGTTCTTGTGTAAGCCTGTCAGCTAAGCATTCTCGTGTGTGATGCAGGGGTGCGGTTGGTTTTGAGGCCTCAGGTTGTCTTGGGATTCATACTACGTATGGAGTCGGGTGGGGTTGCAGTTGGACAGTCGCTTGCAGTTGAGTGCCAGACTGGCTAGGCACCTTGATGACATAGGGGCTTGGCTTATTTTGTGTTTGGGAAGTAGAGGATTGGGGATCACTAGGATGTTTGGGTGTCCTAACGACGTATGGGGTTGGTTTAGGCGGAGGTTGGACCTCCGCTGTTGCGACTGTAGGTGGCACTCAGACTACGTAAGGGGCAGGCCAAGTAGGAGGGGTTGGTAGATTTGAGGTAGTAATGACAGGAGGTATGCGCACCACGTATAGTTTTTCGCGGATCAGGGTGTTAGGAGTTGCTACGACGAGGGGTACGTGGACAACATATGGCTGCTGCGATGAATACGATGACTGAGGTGTAGATGTTGATGCAGTGGGAGGAATATGCACAATAAATGGTTTACTGGGTGTTTGTTGTTCATAGTCAAAGTAGACAATGTTAATGCTAGGTGTTTCAGGTTCATTATCTAGGTAGATTGTGTTAATAACGTACAATGCCTCTTTGGTATTCAGCGGATCTTTATACACACCCATGGCCTAGTTCTGCGGTTGGACCAGGTTGGCCTCATCAAAAGTGATTTGGCCTTCATCGATCATTCGTTGTATATCTTGTTTCAGGGTGAAACAGTAATCCGTGCCATGCCCGTTATGTTGGTGATAGTTGTAGCGACAGAAAATGTCGGCAGCTGGAAATACCAACCGAGATTCTGTGTATACAGTTTTAACCACGGATTCGCGCAAGGGCTATGCTGGAAAAAGCGAATCCGCAACGCCCTGAACGGTGTTGTCAATCAGACAGGGAGTTACGGGTCAGTAAAACAATAAAGATTACAGATCTTTGCGTGCTACGATTTGATTCAAGGGATCGTGAAACAGGAGGAAAACGACGTGGATGGATCGCTACGATGATAACGTTAAACACACCAAAGAGGTGCTAATTAGGAGAGAAACACATGATTTTCAAAGATCTATGTTCCGATTTTTGAAAGAATGTATGATTCGTATGTCACATTACAATGGGAGAGACCCCTAATAACTTCATACAAAATGAGAACAAAACAACAAGGAAATTGTCCAGATAGAAGTTTGATCTACCTCGTAGGCCAAAGCTGGAAGGCAAGGATGGTCAAGCTCTGAGGTCTGCTGATCCACTGTTTCTGATCGGTAAGGCCTACAAACTGGGTGAGACAATCTCACAATCCACGTTCTACTTCTTTGCTTCGAGTAGATTCTGCACAGGGCAACGATCGCTAATGGAATGCTCTTTCTTGTTGCTAGGGCTCAAGCGCACTATGCTCTGTTCTTGCTGAAGGATGGTGCTATCAGCAGTTGTCAAAAGGTTGCTCTTTGTTTCTCTGCTCAAGGCGATAAGTGCTTCCTTGCTCAGAAAATGCTCTTTCCCTTTTGATTTGCCAACAGAAGTGATAAAATGCTTTGGTGCTCAGAAAAATGCCTCTGCTTCTCTGATTTTCCCACCTTTGTATCTTTGTCAACTGAGGTATTTATAGGCTGCGACGCTCCGTGGAAAAGGTGCAAATCTAGTGACATGTATCCCAGATATTTCAAGTTCCATTGACATGACCATTTTAAGTCAAACTGTGACTACGCACAACACGCTCGTTTGTGTGTTGTGCGTGTGAAGAGCAAGTACATGTTGAGCGTGCTTCAATTGCTTTCAAGCTGTATTACACTCATTCGCATTGTGTTGCGTGTATGAGCGTAATCCGGTATAAAAACAACATGCTCAAAATTGTCTTACACTCACTACGCAGCTGCGCGTAACAAAGCGTAGATAATGACTAATTTACGCTTACTACACGGCTGCGCGTAACGAAGCGTAAACAATGTCTAATTTGAGCTCACTACGCAGCTGTGGGTAACGAAGCGTAAATAATGTCTGGCCTTAGTGATGAAATACACAATGATATGCACCGCCGCGTAATGAGCGTAAAGACAAGTTATTCATGCGTCGGGAGAAAAAGTGTCGAACTATTGCGCTTCTCTGGACTCTGCCTTCGACTATTTTGGAGCTTATTACGCTCATTACGTTGTCGTGCGTAATAGAGCGTAAACTTGTCCTTGAAAAAAAGACCTAGCAAAATACATAAGAGATCGCATATCACGCTGCTTAAGCTTCTCCCTATGCTAAAGCAACTATCCTTCTGATGCCGGACTATGTCGAAACACCATCATGCTGAGCGTCATTACGTTATGTCGCGTGATATAGCGTAAACAACAAAAGCATAGAAAGATTAGGAATCTGCATAGGAAGTTGTGGACTTGATGCTATGCACCTCTTGGCGTTGCTCTATCTTATTCCCCCCTCTGGAATGCTGAGATGCGCCCTTGCCTAAATTGCAAATCTTTGCCTGAGGCCGACTCGCGATTTTTAACGGTGTTTCAATGGCCCCTCTTTGTGGACGGTTGGAGGGCTTACCCAAAAGATGTCGACAAAGAATACGAAACACCGGATCAGTAGAAGCAAGAATACCATGCATCCGTGGCTACTCAAGGATTGCCCTGTCATCATGGAAGAGCAAAGCTAGAGGAAATGGGAGATAGAAGGATATGGCTGGAAACAGGTTCGAGGAAGATGCAAAATGAATTATGATGGTAGGGGTATTAAATACGCTCGGACGCACAGAAACGTATGCACATTGATGTCAACAGGAATGCTTTCAGACGAGTGTAGCACGTCATCCTGAGGTTTCTCTGTCACCGATTATAGCAGGAATGCGTGAAAAAGGAGCATTATGCATCACTTTCTACAATGTCTCTGCTAGCGTGAGTGCGAAAAATGAATACTTGCGTATGTAGGTTTTGCGTATGGAAACCGGGTGGTGGGGATGAAGGAAACAAGATTTAAGGGTAGCATTGTGCAAGGTATAGACGTGCAGAGCTAAGTGGTCGGGCAAACCTGAGTAGCCATTTCAACATGCTGTTATATTTCACCACTCAGATGGATGCACCTTTGGACGACATTCTCCAAGGAAAGTAACCTGCAACCACAAAAGAAAATAGAGGACACCATTTCTCATGAACAAGAGGCGAGATTCTTGAAACAAACGTCGGTTGATGTGAGATAGAGTGATTGGGCTATAAAGAAGGAGCCGGAGTACGTGGGCGGAGCTGCCAATCCTGACGATTGGCTCTGCATATCTTTGCCAAAAGGCATCAGACACAGTGCAGCTAACTGGTTGCATAAGGAACCAGCCAGATGAATTTGTGAAGCCGGCGTCCGATAGCGATGATTGGAGGATATTCCCAAGGCCGTTGCCGACGAGGATTTCGTCGGGGCTCCGACTAGCCAGGCTAAACTCTCAGAGGTGCTACCATTGTGGCGGGCGTGGTGGCGGCATCTCCGAGGGATCAGTAAGATGCCTCGTAGCTTATCCGAGGAATCAGTAGGATGTCGGTGGGGTGGCGACACTGGGATTGTTTCAGTATCCCACCCCGTCTGCTGTGCAGCTCTACAGAGATGATCACGCTCGCTTGATTTACATGGTAGCAGTCTGTACATCCCAGTTTTAAGTCCCGGTAGACTGCCGTTACTGGTTTTAAGTCTCAGCAGACCATGGTCCCAGTTTAAAGTCCAGGCAGACCGAGAAGTGCTAGTTTTACGTCGTAGCGGACGGTGGTATGTCTGATTTATGGTCTCAGCAGACCGTGCTGTGGATGTTAGTTTCATGTCATGACCCAGGGACAGATCTGTGCTGGTTTTATGTCTCAGTAGATGGCTACTTACCTGTGCCAGTTTAGCATCGTGGAAAACACGTGCAAAAGATGCCAGTTTTTTGTCTTGGCGGACCTGTACAACATCGCCAGTTTTATGTCGTAGCGGACGGTTACCACTTGCCAGTTTAATGTCGTAGCGGACGCCTGGTGCCAGTTTTACGTCGTAGCGGATGATGGATGTCATACCTGATTACTCACGCTGTAGATACTGCTAAATGTAATACCGCTTTAGATATACATGGTTTACAGGATTCGGTAGTTCATGGCCGTTGACGTCTGCTAGTCTGAAAGCCCCGTTGCCATATGCGTCGACCACCAAGAAAGGGCCTTCCCAATTTGCTGAGAATTTGCCTGCCGGCTCACGTACGACTTTGAGGACTAGGTCTCCTTTCTTGATTGGATGTTGCTGAAGGTTGTGATGATGCTTCTGTCTCTGTTTATCTTGATATTTCTCAATCGTATCAAGAGCCTGTATCTGCTTCTCTTCTATTGAATCCAAATCCATTAACCGAGCCTTGGTGTGTTGAGCCTCATTTATAATGGTGGAGAGGACCATTCTCAGAGAAGGAATTTGCAATTCGAGAGGTAGCACTGCTTCAGATCTATAAACCAGGCTATAGGGCATACTACCTGTAGCTGTCCTACATGTAGTACGGTATGCCCATAGCACATAGAGGATTTTATCATGCCACCGTCTCTTGTTACTGTCGAGCATTTTCTTGAGTAGATTGATGACTATCTTGTTTGATGCTTTAGCTTTACCATTCGCCTGCGGGTAATAGGAGGAGGAAAAAGTCTGTCTAATGCCTAGGTTATCACAGAAGGATTTGGTTTCCGCGCTACTAAACTGTGGCCCATTGTCGGTCACAATAGTCATCGGGAGACCAAATCTGGTTACTATGTTGTCCAAGATAAAATGGTAGACCTCCTGGGATGTGATTTTCCACAGGAGGATAACTTCTACCCACTTCATAAAATACTCAGTAGTGGTAATAATGAAGCTATGCCCTGCAGAAGATTTTGGCGTGATGGGTCCTATGATGTCCAGTCCCCATTGCTGAAATGGCCATGTTATCTGCGTTGTATGCAATTCTGTGGGTGACACCTGGATGAGGTTTGCATGACGCTGACATGTGTCACAAGTTTTAACTTTCGTCAAACAATCTCTTTCCATGCGTGGCCAGTAGTATCCTAAGCGGCGGATTTTTAGGGCCATAGCCCGTGGTGCTACGTGGCCACCGCACAGTCCCTCGTGAACTTCGTCAACTATGTGTCACGCTTGGTCTTTGTTAACGCAGGTAAGCAACACGCCATCAAAGGAGTGTCTACAGAGAGTGCTGTCCCCGATGATGACGTATTGCCTAGCTCGCTTATGGATTGCATCTTTCTGTGCGCGTGTTAATGCAGATGGTAGCTCACCTTGTAAAAGATAAGTTTTGATATTATCGTACCATTCAAGTGTGCTTTCCTCGAGTAGAGAGGAGATTTGTGCCACCCGAATGATAGGATCTGTGCAGTCTGTAATTAATGCAGGGCAAGTGTTGAACAGGTGTGAAGGCACGTGTAAAGCCAGGGTGGCCAGTGCGTCGGCCAACATGTTGTCAGTGCATGGGATGTGTTGGGCATCAAAGGTCGTAAATCGTCTCAGAAGAACTTTAGCCTGATTGCAGTAGGGCTGAAAATGTACAGCCTTGCAGGCGTAGACTCCAGTGATTTGATTTATGACAAGCATCGAATCGCCCCTAATCGCCAAGTGTTGAACATCTAGTTCACTGGCAGTTAGTAATCCCCTGAGGAGCCCCTCGTACTCTGCCACATTGTTCATACAAGGGAAGGTCAAGCAATAAGTGTGTAGACGCACATCCTCAGGCGATAGCGTGATAACAGTGGCAGCACTGCCACCTCTAGCAGTTGAAGCTCCATCGAAGTACAACATTGCTTCGAGGCCTGTTGAGACAGGGATTAGACTATGTACATGTTCGTCAGGGAATTCGGGCTCTATTGTGGCTTGGTTGTTAATCGGTGATGTTATTAACTGGTCAGCTATCGCTTGGCCTTTCGTGGATGATTGGTCAATATAGTGCAGATCGAATTCTGCCGTGATAGCCTTCCAACGAGCTATTTTACTACTCTCGTATAAGCTATGCGTAATGGCTCTAAGGATGTTGTTTTTACAGATGACGTTAACTTGACTACGAAAAAGATAATGCATACATTTCTTAAGCGTAAAAACTAATGCTAAGCAATTACGCTCGACATCGTTGTACCTCTTTTTGTATGTACATAGAGCGTGACTCAAGTAGTAGATGGGCACTTCTGACCCATCATCCCTTTTTTGACAAAGTAACGCTGCTATTTCTACGTCTGAAGTTGCGAGGTAAATGAAAAAAGGTAAATCCCTTTGTGGCGGGAAAACCGTCGGCAAATGTTACAGTTCTTGTTTTAAACTATCAAACACACACTGGCAATCATCGGTCCATTCAAAATTAACCCCCTTTTTTAGCAAGTGCTGCATAGGGTGCAGCTTATCGATTAATCTCGAGATGAAACGATGTATGAACTGTAAACGTCCCTGTAACCTGCGTAATTGCTTGAGGTCTGTTGGAGGTGTTAACTCGACAATGGCTTTGACCTTGTCAGGGTCAACTTGTATGCCAGTTTCCGATACCACAAACCCCAGCATGCGTCCGATTTTGACTCCGAATACGCACTTCTTCGGGTTAACCCGAAGCTCGTATTTGGAGCATCTTTTAAGGACTAACTCCAGATCTCCTGAATGATCATCTGACTTCAAAGACTTCACAGCTATATTGTCTACATAATCATTCAGTCTCTCTAAGAGATAGTCACTAAAGATGTATTTCATGGCCCGTTGGTACGTTGCTCCGGCGTTCTTCAGGCCAAAAGGCATCATAGTATAGTAGAAGGTGCCCCAGGGTGTCATGAACGTCGTGGTCAGTTGGTGTTCTGGGTTAATGCGAATCTGGTTGTAGCCTGAAAAGCTATCCATGAAGGATAGAAGTGCATGCCCAGCTGTTGTATCCACTAGCTAGTCGANGCCTGGTATAGCTTGGTGATTTCATCACGCACCGCTAGCGTGATCTCTGGTTTGATTTTGCGTGCCTTTTGCCTAACCGCTTTAATCTGTGGGTCTAGGATAATGTTATGCTGGATTAACCTAGGATCTAACCCAGACATATCCTCGTATGACCATGCAAAGACAGTAATGTTTTCTTGAAGGACCCATTTTATAGCATTGTGCATTTTTTCATCTAACAAAGAACTGACTTTGAGCATTTTAGTCTCACCCTTATGCGTAACGATAGGGACCTCACTGAGGGGGTCCTCGGTTATGTCTCCAGCCTCCAAGTCTAGCGTGCGCATTGACTATTCTGGCCATTCTAGGGACGTCTTCGATGCAGCTATGGTTACGCTTTTTAAAGGGAGGTTAACGTCTACTAGCATGGAGTCAAACTGTCTAATTAACTTCCCGTATGGGCCTGTCAAAGTTAAGGGTGCTGAAACTGTGGCATCCATTCTCCATCTGTCTTGCAAAACCGGCAAGTGCGTAAATGGTTAGGAGACAAGTGACGTGATGTCGCCGAACGTGGAAGGCTGAATGAATTTTGAATATTATAGACAAGCTCTAATCAATGTAACCCGATTACGAGGCGATAAGATGTGGTAGTTTAATGTCATTTCGGACAGTAGTGCATGCAATATCAACCGCATTAATATCTTGATTTTCGGGTTCCGTTTCGGGAAAGTCCCGCTGAAATCGGATATCAAGTTGGTGATCTTCGCATATAAGTAAGTGGTTTTTTGATGAGAACTGGTTGCTGGCTATCGTGAATTTGAATTCATAACCATTTCTGATCGAGAGAAGGGAGAGCAGAAAATTGGAGCGTGTAATCTTGCGAAGATTTGCAAGCGTTAGGCTATGAAAAAATTTTGAAACCATCACAATGGCACCAAAGACGAAGAGGAAGAACGCGAAACTGGGCAAAATTGATGAAGTGCAAGAAAATCTGAATCGTGTTTCGTAGGCGCTGGTTGATGTTTGTGACCCGACGCCTTTGAACCGGTAGGCCATTCCTCCTATGCTTACATTTGTTTTTAATGTCTATTTTTTTCATGATGTCTGTTGCGTGAATGTGAATGTCAAAATTGTGGACCTCGGGTTAATGCGAGGGTTTTGGTGAGGTTGCGTCTATCGCTGTTGGCAGGGACGAACCTTGCGTCATTGCAAGGGTTTGGGCGATGTCGGCCTGGATAGCTAGGTGTAATTTATGAGTTTTCTGCATTTAGCGATGCAAATGTAAATGTAGGAGTTACGTGTGTATTGGTTTTCTGTACAGTGTTGTGCTAAAGCCCACTTTGATTATGCTGGATATCATTGGGGTTCTATGTTGTATAAACCCCATCGTCCCCAATGTCCCTCCCCCGCACACGCGGTTGCAAGGGAAGGCAATATGGTTTTGACAGGGTGCACTGGAGTTCCTGCAGTTCTTGCTGCGTAACTTCAGCATCATCGTATGGTCTGATGTGTCTGATGACATCGCAGGTGCCCTGTTAGAGCACCTGTTGATGGGTTCTGTGCAAAACGTTTTGGCCTTTTTGACAGATGGGGCCATCGACACGGGCTACTCGGAGGACCGAGAACTTAGCGCTTGGGGGTTACGGAGCTTGCACTGGATCTAGGAAATGGCTCAGTTCAACTGTTATCATGCATACAACACACTGTTCATGGTGCGCCATGTCTCTATGTGTTTCCAGAACCCACTAGGCACGGTGTACTACGCTGGTGGGTAAGCGAATTCTAGTAACTGTCTATGTTTTTGTTTTGGCTTTTATGTCTGTTGTCGGTGTGAAATATAGGGAAAATGGTGAAAAATGTAAAATAAGCTTATGTTGTATGACATAGGTTCTTTATTCAGGACAACAAGTTAGTTGGAGATGGGGATATGTTATCCTGGGCCGAAACGACGATAATGGCGTTTACTGCTACTAGCAACGTACGCGCCGGTGTTATAGAGCAGATCGGCTTTGACATGCGTGAGTACCCCACCCGTTACGCCAGGGTTTTTGAGAGTTGCCAATGAGTCGGGTGGCTACACGATGACTGGACCTTGGATCTGCCCCTCACCGTCGAGGACGTGCAGAGGGAACTCCCGTCATTTCCGTTGTCATTTGGCCCCGGTAAGGCGGTGGTGTAGTTGAGTACTGCGTAATGTTATTGTAGATTTTGGACATTGCATAATAGAGATTTGATTAATTCGTGCTTCATGTTGCACAGTTAGGGAATCTCAAGAGATTACCCTTACGATTCTGGCCGCGAGGCGAGCGTTGTCCTCTTCCGCTACGGTGACATCAAGGACGCACAACGCTGGCTCAGCCACTCGACGGCCCCAGTCGCGGTGACCTCCAAGATCTGAGCAGTAGGGCTAATGCACCTATTTTTGGCTGTGAATCCTAATGTCCCCGCCAGCGAGATGCTAACCCTGGTCAACTCCTTCAATGAGAAGGCCGAGCGTTTCTGAACGCGCATACAGAATGTGCACGTGAGTTCTGACATTGACGCTCAACTCTTCGTGGACCTCTTTGGCGTCCCCTCAGACGGCCCTCCCGTAAGCGAGAAGGTGAAGAGGACCGAAGCTTTCCAAAATTGGCTGAAGGAGTGGGTAAGGGTCCCAAAGGAAACCAAAGGGTTTCCCTGCGAAAAATTTGAGATGGGCGCTGCCAAGACACTTTATCCCCTTTTCCGGGCCCGGGCCTTCCCCAAAACCCTCTCGCAGGTGAAGTTATTTTCCGTAGAACAGACCCATATTATGTAGGAGGTTCTGGAGGAGGGGACTCAGTTCAATTGGGCAAGCTATTTTGCCAAAGGACTACGTAATGAGATGATCAAGCTTCGCAAGAAGCTTGAATCTCGTTTCAACGTGCATTACGCATTCTTCATAGCTTGCCTCTGGCGATTTGTTGAGTTTCTGGTCATTCAGAGGAATGGGGTCTGGGAGCAGCAAGACCAAGACTAGCTATCCAGACCTTGGATTAGCCACATTCTCAGCACTACCCATGGGCAGGATCCGCCGACAGGTATCGGTAAGTCGTTGTCTATAACGACTAAGGGTCTGGCGCCTCCCCAAATGCAGGGCCTCGATAGTGTAGGTGAGATAATGCCTACCTACACTGGCGAAGGCTCACAAGGGAAGCACGTGGTGGAAGAAATTGTAGAGCCTGCAGCTCGACGGAAAAGGCTCCGCCTGGCTGAGGCCCCTGAGGGTGACGCAGGCCAGACTGTGGCGATCACAGTTCAGCGGAATAAGCCATAGCTTGGTAAGCATGAAAGAATTATATTACGCAATGTTTGTTTAGATGTCGTATGCAATGGTATACTAAGGTGCTATGACGTGACCAGTAAAAATGATGAAAGAACTGACCCCTAAGACGGGGGCAATAACACTAAGTCTTAGGGAGGGGGCCTCAATTTTTGAAGAAGAGGTTCCGGCTGTTAGCATGAGCCGTGTACAGACTCGGGTGCGTGAGGAGGCCCCAGCTACTGGAACCAGCGACACACAGACTCAAGTGCATGAAAGGGAAGGGGATATGGAAGATGTTGACGAAATCGCCACTGTCACCGGTAGAGGTAATAAGTATGTTAGCGTGTTTGCAGGATTTCTGTAAATGAGTGAGGTTTCTGACTGAATTACGCTACAGGCGAAGAGGACACGCCCACGTCTGTCGTTGTGAGCAGAGCGTGGAGGGACTTCCCTAATAAATTTGCCTTCATGGAAGGCGTCGTCAGCGACATGATCGAGCACGTGGAACGCGTTGAACCTGGAGCGGGTACGTTATGGTTGTAGTCAATTTGTAATATTACATAAGGGTAATATGTCATCGACGCTGATGATTGTTTCTGTTAGGAGTTCGCCTACGATGGGATCCCACTGAGCCCATTGATTTGGACATAGTGGAGCCCCCATCCAATGAAGTGGTCGTGCCATGCCACATTTATGAGAAAATGCTTAAATGTGCGTTACGCTCAACATGCTCCTTATGGGAGAGTAAGGACGTTAATGAGAATCTGTGGAAAAGGTTGCAGAAGTCAGAGCAGAAGGTTGAATCTCTGACCAAAGAGGTCGGAGACTTAAAATCGCGGTGCGACTTCTTACAAGCTCGAGCATCGGGGGATGAAGACTGGCGTACTGCTGTTGTCGATTACTCCCGATATTGGACAGCCATCAAACACAGCGTACAGACCAGTTGCACGTTAGTGGAGCAACGAATGCAGGTAGAACTCCTAGCTCAGAAAATTCGGGACTGGAGGGATTATTGTACAAGTGTGCAAGAATGGGGGCAGAAGGAGAAGGATCACAAGCACTTGTACAAGAGGGAAAGCATTGCTTATCGGAGACTCTACCGAGATCTTGCCGTCAGGGCCCGGTCCTTAGAAGTCTTTCAGGATGTCATCGGTGCTTCCGATGCCTTCAAGAAGTTCGAGGAGTAGGTGACCGTCAACGCATCCCCCGAAAGGGCAATGACTTTCCCTGGGGGTCAGGCTTCAATCCCTACCTTCTTCCCGGACCCACCCTGCTGGAGTAGTGTGGAGAAAGGGAAAGTAAAGGCTGGGGCAGCCTTGGGAGAGGACGTATGGCCAGATCTAACGAAGGAAGAGATCATGAAGCGCCTGTGGGATGGTCTGGACAAGTTCCCCTTTGCTGCAGAAGTAGGGCCGTCACAAGTAAGTTTACGCGTGACTTAGTTTGCATTTTTTTTATTGTGATGCTAAGCCATGTGTAACTAATGTGCCGACTATGTTCAGATACCAGCCGAGGATAGGGAAGACGAACAAGCTGAGGAGTTAGCGGAAGGAGCGGCGGAAGCAGCGGAAGAAGCAGAGGAAGAAGAAGAAGAACGCAACAATGAGGAGCATCCTTCCGTGGAGCTGGTGCCAGAATGGGGACCTCGCAGAGAGGACATTCTTCATGAAAGAATCATTGCTAGAAACGATGGCCCATTGGAGGACGATCCATTAGCATTGGATCTCGACTTAAGAGATACCAGTGATAGTGGCAGTAGGGGAAATGCGTAATTATAATTTACGCATAGTTTTATTGCATGTTGAGTGTACTATCATTTTACGAATGATCTGAAAGACGCGTTATAAAACCTGGTGGATGCGTTAAATTTCAGTTACATATATTTTTATTCTTTCTTGTGTTTTTCCTGTAGAGTGTAAGTGTAATTATTGAAAAGTTCGCCTAAGTAATAATGATAGAACGTAATTCCTAGTTTAAGGCCATTGCAGGCCAGATGCGTAATGTAAAGAAAGCATAAATGATGATTGTAGATAACTCTGGATGACTAGTTTAAGGCCGTTGCGGGCTGACTGCATAACTACTTATAACAATACGAAGAGGTTGATTTTGTATAACTAGTTTAAGGTCGTTTCGGGCCAGCTGCGTAAATTGTAACAAAAATGTAATCTTGTATAAATGCGTGAAGTAATGTGAAAGCATAACTAAGGCGGGTACGATAAAACATAGAAAGAAAATATAGTGTAAAAGCACATTGAAACAAAAGAAGTTGTTAAATGGGGAGTGTGCTAACTTACAAGAGATTGACGGTACACGCAAAAGACCATTGTTCAACCGTTGATGCGCAATTGTCTCTTAATGGCCTTTACGTTAGGTGTTGCGTAAGGGCGAGGAGGCTTGTGGTTTGACTCCTCTACGCTGTCATCTGGAAATGGCAGGTCGGCCCAGGCTAGACCATCGTCGTCATTGTCGGTTTGTTTAGGGGCTTGGAGATGGGACTGATCATCAGTTGTTTCAATCTCTGAACCCTGTTCTTCCTCAATGTTATTGACGGTCCTGGGGGTGACCTCGTCACCGCGTATGATGACCTCCCCCCGGTGTAGGGCAGGTGTATCTCTTGGTGTATCGGCGACGAAACTGCCCTCAGCTGGGCTAACCACGACCTCCCTAAGATCAAGTTGAAACTAGGCATCTTCTCGACCACTAAGAATGTGGCTTCGGTTGGAAATTGATCCCCTGCCACAAACTCGATACGCATCATTCCCTTGACTTGAACTCGTGCTCCGTTGAACGATTTTACGCAGGCTGTCGTCGTGGGAGTGATCTGGTCGACCAAGCCCAGCCTATCCACTATGGAATAAGGAACGACGTTGGTTGCTGCGCCATCATCCATGTGCACCCTCTGAATCTGGTATTGGCCGACCCGAATGGTAATGAACATAGGCTCAGTCGTTACTTGACCTTTCTCCGGGTCGTCTTTGACGAACTTGTCAAGAAAGGTCAGCGAGGTGGGCTTGGGTTGCTCAGCTTCTGAAGGAAACATGACAGCGTGTATCGCTTCCTCTTCTGCTGGGAGGTTTCCATCCACCGATATGGATGTCAGCATGCATACCATAGCCTCACGATGTTCTCGAGATGTCATCAGTAAGTCATACAGGCTCAGCGTTGTGTTCTTTTTCTTAAGAGCTTGCTTGACCTGTGTGAATGCATCGAGGAGGTCCTTCTCTCGGCCGGATTGTTTATCCCCCTTGTCCTGCTCCATTTGGCCCAAGAGATGGATCTCTCGAGGTAGAGTGGTGTCAGTGGGAGGGTTGTTCTTTTTCCTGCCAAGAGGAGGTGGCTGCGTTTCTGTACTTTTTTCCTACTTCTGAGGTGTGGACAAAGGCACAGAGGCTAGGGGCCTGGGCTTAGGGAAGCCAAGCGTAAGGTGGTCTTTTGTTGCGTTAACTGCGGTACTCTCCCCCTTTCCCTTGGGAGGCGATGGTTGGTTATCTTGATGAAAGGTCTGCCCCTGCGTGAGAGGAGCAGGCCGTGGTTTTAGCGCCATGATAATGAAGGGCGCTCTAGGCGTGGGCGTGAACGGAGCCGCGGCTTGAGTACTGTCGCATGACTGAGGGCATACTTGGGAAGGTGCCCGTATAATGAAAGGTGGCCATGAGACCCCACTGGCTGCCACTGAAGTAGTTGGCCCACTTGGTGAGCTGGCGGGGACGAGCAAAACAAAAGGCTGTTTTGGCGGTCCCTTACGCTCACCATCCATACTCACCACAGTGATTGTATAAGGATCGTAGTTTGCGTTCAACGGATCCTTATATACATGTAGTGTTTGGTTTTCCGGACGCGTAGGGTTACTGCTGTCTAATTTTATATGACCTTCGTCGATCATGCGTTGAATGTCGTCCTTCAACGCCCAGCAGTAATCCGTGTCGTGACCACACATCTGGTGGTAGTCACAAAAATGGTCCAGCCTGAAAGATCTCGGGACTGCCGGTTCGTTAGGCAGAGCTAAAGAAGGGTCCTTCAGCAGTTCACAGTGACGCCTGTGACACTTCAGAGCTTCCTCGGACACCTTCTTAGGTTGAATGTGCCCTGTCGCTAATAGTTGTTTCAGCAATTCAGAATGCTTTACAGGTAAAGCCGCATATTTTGAACGATCTTTACGCTCAAAATTTGTCTTTGGCTAGGGGGCCTCTTCAGGGGCAGTTGTGGCTTGGCTGGTGCTAGCACTAGCCATGGCCTCAGGGGGTGCTATTGTGGGTGCCTTCTTGTTGTTGTTCTTTGCGTTTTCAGTCAGCGTGGCTACTATCGTTGTTGCCATCTTACCCTTGTCTTTGGCCTTGTTGTGTGTGTTCTTGTAGGCGACATACGCCGGGTCTTTGCTGGCCTCCGTAGCATCTTGGATGCTCCTAACTTGTGCGAAGGCCTGATGTAAATTATTCGGGGAAAGGTAGTACAACTTTGACTTAATGAAGTCATTGACTGCCCCCTTGAACATAGCCAGCATATGTGAATCCGTGATTGGCTCGCGGATCTCGTTCAAGGTGGCATTCCAGCGCTGTATAAACTTTTGGACGGGCTCGAGCGGGTCCTATTTCACCCCCATGAGCTGATCCAGTGTGACTTCCAGCTTCAAATTGTATTTGAAGCGGGTCACAAATTGGGTCAGCAGCTCTTCCAAGGTTGAGATGGAGGAGCGTGGGAGGGCTCGGTACCAATCCAACGCTATCCCTGTTAACGACATCGCAAAGATGCGGATGATAGTGTGTGGCCACTGTTCAAGCAACAAGGACTCAGATCTAAATGTGACAAGGTGAGCGTTGGGATCTCCCTCCCCATTGTACTTGGTAAAATGAGGTAGGGACATCCCGGGTGGTAACGATAGCATAGGGACCGCTGAACTAATCGGATCATCCTGGTAAAAGTCCATGATCTGAATAGTATCAGATCCAGCGGCTTTAAGGCGTCGGACCTCCTCAGTGAGGGTCTGTATAAGCTGGAAGGCTTGGTCTAGACCCGTTGACGGAGGTGTCTGTGCAGCAGGCATAGGAGGTTGGACCGAGAGGGTGGCACTAGGAAACGGAAACAACGGGAGAGGCTGGCTGGCTGCTGGCTCGGTGGGGATCCCTGCAGGTGGAGGGGCCTGTGAAGACCACCACCTACTGGTTTGGGCAGAGGGGTTGACAGTTGCCTGCTGCACAAAATAGGGATAGGTATACTGCGGGATCCTCTATGGAGCTTGTGTTATAGGTGCAATGGGGGGCTGCATGCCGTACACCACAAACTGAGCATGCTGCACCACTGGGTTGGCCCACTGACCTGCGGCAGATTGTTGGGTGTATGTTTGTGGCTGAGCGTTCATGGGTATCTATTGAGTTTGCGGATGTGGAAGCGGCATGGTCTGAGCAGGGCGCGTTACAGATACGTTATGGGGTTGTATCTGCGGGATGAAATGGGGCGCGGTGGTCATCAGGATCACCGCTAGGATACTAAGTACCAGTGGTGATGGAACCACCCCCGTGTTATGGTGCGGTATTTGTGCTTGCAACCCAGACGACTGTGCATTGGCCTGCGGAAAGATAGAAATGTGCATCTGCGCAGTCATGGATGGGTCCAGAGAGGCTGCCTCTCCGTTGTAAGGGAACAGTGGATTTACGTATGTGTGGGGCGTCAGAGTATGGAACGAATGTTCGGACAGAGCCGCAAATTTATCCTCTGCCTCTTCCCCATGCTGGGGCTCCACCATAGGTTGTGAAGTTTGGCCTTTGGCCATGACCAACTATGTGAGAAGTTCGTGTTGGTGTTCGGTCAAGGGGATTATGTCGTAGGCTATTGGCTTAAAATCATAGCCCCCCCGGTGGAGCACCTCAAAGTTTCGTTTCGCTTCAAGCTCGGCTTGGCTGAGAGTCAGCCTCGCCTGGATCTTAACGCATATGAAATTGTATTCTTCAGGGGTTATAACCGTAAAGATAGGCTCTTTTCCCTGGAGCCTCAATGAACGACGCAATGGGCCCTGATGTCCCGCTACGCCGGGAGCTGGTCCTGTGACCACCGTAGGATTGATAGGTGTGGCACCCAGATCAGTAATGACCATGGTGGTTGTGTTTGAGTAAAAGGAATCCATTGATCGATGAAATCGAGAGTAATCAGTAATCAGATCTAAAAGAAAATGGCTGGCAACAAAAAGCACAAAAAGGCTTTCTACCCTGTAGGATTTCAAAGAAATTGTCCTTGCGACCGATCTATACCATGCGATTGACCGTAGACTTCCCTAGAGGTATCACGTCTATGGTTTAGGGTACGGATCACTACCAGGGCTACCCGAAATATTCGGATCGGAGCCTGACGGCCCTCCTTCTAGCGCCAGAAAATTGTAGCGACAGAAAACGTTGGCAGTTGGAAATACCGACCGAGATTCCGTGTATACAGTTTTAGCCACGGATCCGCGCGAGGGCTATGCTGGAAAAAGCGAATCCGCGGTGCCCTGAACGGTCTTGTCGATCAGACAGGGACTTACGGGTCAATAAAACAATGAAGATTACAGATCTTTACGTGCTATGATTTGATTTGAGGGATCGTGAAATGGGAGAAAAATGACGTGGATGGATCGCTACGATGATAACATTAAACATGCCGAAGAGGTGCTAATCAGGAGAGAAACACGTGATTTTCAAAGATCTATCTTCCGATTTTTGAAAGAATGTATGATTCGTATGTCACGTTACAATGGGAGAGACCCCCAATAACTTCATACAAAATGAGCACAAAACAATAAGGAAACTGTCCAGATAGAAGTTTGATCTACCTCGTAGGCCAAAGGTGGGAGGCAAGGATGGTCAGGCTTTGAGGTTTGCCGATCCACTGTTTCTAACCGGTAAGGCCTGCAAACTGGATGAGACAATCTCACAATCCGCGTTCTGCTTCTTTGCTTCGAGTAGATTTTGCACAGGGTAGCGATCGCTAATGGAATGCTTTTCTTGTTGCTAGGGCTCAAGCGCACTATGCTCTGTTCTTGCTGAAGGATGGTGCTGTTGGCAGTTGTTAAAAGGTTGCTCTTTGTTTCTCTGCTCAAGGCGATAAGTGCTTCCTTGCTCAGAAAATGCTCTTGCCCTTTTGATTTGCCAACAGAAGTGATAAAATGCTCTGGTGCTCAGAAAAATGCCTCTGCTTCTCTGATTTTCCCACCTTTGTATCTTTGTCAACTGAGGTATTTATAGGCTGTGACGCTCCATGGAAAAGGTGCAACTCTGGTGACGTGTATCCCGGATATTTCAGGTTCCGTTGACATGACCATTTTAAGTCAGACTGTAACTACACACAACACGCTTGTTTGTGTGTTGTGCGTGTGAAGAGCAGGTACATGTTGAGCGTGCTTCAATTGCTTTCAGGCTGTATTACACTCATTCACGTTGTGTTGCGTGTATGAGCGTAATCCGGTATAAAAACAACATGCTCAAAATTGTCTTACGCTCACTACACAGTTGCGCATAACAAAGCGTAGATAATGACTAATTCACGCTTACTACGCGGCTGCGCGTAACGAAGCGTAAACAATGTCTAAATTGAGCTCACTACGTAGCTGCGTGTAACGAAGCGTAAATAATATCTGGCCTTAGTAATGAAATACGCAATGATACGCACCACCGCGTAACGAGTGTAAAGACAAGTTATTCATGCGCTGGGAGAAAAAGTGTCGAACTGTTGCGCTTCTCTGGACTCTGCCTTCGACTATTTTGGAGCTTATTACGCTCATTATGCTGCCATGCGTGATAGAGCGTAAACTTGTCCTTGAACAAAAGACCTAGCAAAATACACAAGAGATCGCATATCACGCTGCTTAAGCTTCTCCCTATGCTGAAGCAACTATCCTTCTGATGCCGGACTATGTCGAAACACCATCACGCTGAGTGTCATTACGTTATGTCGCGTGATATAGCGTAAACAACAAAAGCATAGAAAGGTTAGGAATCTGCACAGGAAGTTGCGGACTTGATGCTACGTGCCTCTTGGCATTGCTCTGTCTTATTCCCCCCTCTGGAATGCTGAGATGCGCCCTTGCCTGAATTGTGAATCTTTTCCTGAGGCCGACTCACGATTTTTAACGGTGTTTCAATAGTCATAGAAACGGTCCATCCTAAAACCTTTTGGTACTAGGGGTTCATCCGGTGTTGCTAAGCTTAGGTTCTGAACTAGTTGATAGAAGCGGTCATGTCTTTGGATCGTTGCCGGGGATAACTATTTATGTTTCATTAATCCAGGCCTGAGGAGTTGATCGAATAGCTGGGATGGCTTCATAGGTAGTGGAGTATATTAGGAGGGCTCTTTCCTCTAAAAGTTTCTCGTACGGTTTGGTGTTGGATTCTATGATGAGGACGATTCTGGTGCAGTCACGGGAGTGGGTTTAGTATAATTAGTAGGGGCTACCGACAGTTTTTTTTGTTGTGCCACATTTTCTTGTTGCGTTTTCGCTATTGCCGCTATAGTTGTTTTAGCCTTTTCTTTATCTTTCTTACTGTGTTGATTTTTGAAGGCTAAATACGTAGGATCATGGCTATTTTGGGCCACCTCCTCTATATTTTTAATCTGTAAAAAGTCTTGATTAAGGTTACGTGCATTGAGATAATATAACTTGGATTTGAAAAAGTCGTTAATAGTCCCCTTTAGAATGGTAAGTAGATATGTCTGTGGAATCGGCTCATGGAGCTCATTGAGAGCAGCACTCCACCTTTGGATGAATTTTTGTACGGGTTCCAGAGGTGCTTGTTTAATCTATATAAGCTGTTAAGTGTCGCTTCAGGTTTCAAGTTATACTTAAACCTAGTCACGAATTGAACAACTCTTCTAGGGAAAATATGGAATTTCTCGGCAAGGCCTGGTACTAATCGAGTGCTCTCCCCGCTAGGGACATAGGGAACACTCGCAAAATGGCATGGGACCACACCTGGAGTAATGCGCATTCTAGTCTAAATGTTATAAGGTAAGCATTGGGGTCCATCTCCCCATTTATTTAGTTAGCGTAGGCAATGATACACCCTTGGGTAAGGTTAGGGGCTGAACCAAAGAGCTGATGGGGTCATCGTGGTAAAAATCCACTACCTTCAACTCTCTGTCAGTAGCTGTTTTGAGCCGTTTGACCTCGTCAGTTAGTTCCTACATTAGTTTCTTATCATCTGCCCAATCTTGAGCACTAGGTGAGGTGGCAGCTTGGGGATGTGGTACAGTGTACAAATTAGATTGTTGGATGGTAGGTTGGAAGGCTGAAAGCTGTGTAATTGGCGCTTGTACTTGTGGAATATTTATAGCGGGTGGTATCAGAGGTGGCATATTGTAGGTGGAGGGTTGCTGTTGTTGTGGTTGTGTTTGGGGGATGTTGACCAGTGGAATTGTGTGAGGGGGTTGATGTGGTTGAGCACCAAGCACTACCCATTGCCTGATCATGTTTTGTGTAGGAACCCCCTGAACTTGTTGGGTTATAGCGGTAAAAGAGGCTCTGTGAGTTTGGACCCGGGGAATATAATGGGCAGCCGTAGATGCCGATATCACATGCAGCATCCCAATCATGCGGGGTGGGAAGGTCACTCCTACATTGTTTTGAGGGGGTTGCATTTGTGAGAATGGGGGTGCCATGGCTATGGGACGAATTGCGAGGGGAAGCGTGTTCACTTGAATGTCGGTTGGTGGATGAATTGGGATGAGTGCGGCTGTGTCTTGTTGATACACATGTGCTTGCATGATGTTCAGTGGATGGAGGGATGAGGTTTTGCATGTGAATGGGTGAAACAACGGGTTTATATAAGTTTGTGGGCTAAGGGTGTGGTATGAGTCTTCATGTTCAGATTGGGTAGCGAACTCATCCTTCTCTTCCGGTTGAGGGTTTACTACAGGCTAATCTAGCGACTAGCTCCTTTGCAGGAGGAGTTGTGTGATGAGCTCAGAGTAGGGCTCTGGAACAGGGATGATATGGTACGGAGAAAGAATGAACTCTTGCCCTCCCTTGTAGAAAAGTTTATTTTTCCTTTTAACTTCTATTTCAGCTCGGTCCATAGCTAGGAAGGCTTGTATTTTCATGCATATGAAGTTGTATTGGTCTTGATTTATGGTGTTGGAAAATGGTTTCCTCCCTTGCAACCTAAGAGATCGACGGGGCCCCATTGTGGGTTGTGCCACGGGTTGTTGAATGGCCATGGTTCCTACAAGGTCTGTGACCTGGGTGGTTATAGCAGTGGTGTTTACAGTGTTCATGATGAGCAGTTGAGAATATGACACAGTGAAGGGAAATGGGATTGGAGTACTTAGTGCAACGTAAACCTATGTTTGTGGCATACAACGTATAGGTTGGGTCTCAGTGTATAGGCTTCAATGACAGTGTATAGTGACAACGTAGACAGCATATAGATATACAACATATAGTGTTAGTGTAGAGAATCTACGGCGTAAATCATACAGCGTATACGCTAAGCAGCATATACAGCATCAGCGTACAGCGTAAACAAGGTTACAGCGTACAGAGTGTAGCATATACTAGACGACAACGTAAACAAATTTACGGCGTAGGGTGTTTAACGTAAACTTAGCGATAGCGTATACATTAGCAGCATAAACATAGCGGTAGCATATACATTAGCAGTGTAAACAGAGTTGTGTGTGCAACGTACATAAATTCTATAGCGTAGCATGTGTGTGGCATATATTGGATAGCATAGATGCTGGGGATTTTGCAGACAGGGTCAGCGTATGGTTAACAGCGTAGACACTGAGAGACTTGCAGATGATTTGTTTTAAACGGAGTAGTGTAGACGCTTAATGGTGTAGACGCTCAACAACATAGATGCTGGATAGTTTGCAAATAGGGTCGGTGTATACTCGACAGCGTATACATTGGGAGTTTCTAAAGCACAGTGAGTTTAAGGCAGACCATCCAAAATCATCGGTCTCCGGCTAGAAGGAAACAGAGACTTGGAGATGTCTGGACATGCACAGAAGACACTACCTTTACCTGAGGATAAGCTGGAATGAATGAAGGTAGAGTACCTTGAGTGGTCTGCACGTGGATCAGGCAAGGATTTCCCCAAATGTACACCGGGGTGCTATACGCTGGGTTATACGTGAATGGCGTAACAGGAGTAAAACAGAGCATAAACAGCATAACTGACGCGAACGGAGTGTAAATGTAAAAGAGCGTAAACAGAATACATGCAACAATTAATGCAAAGTGTAATAGATTTTAGGAAGAAAATGTAACAATGGCATTTCAAAATGAGAGTTACAATGCACCGGTCTAACGCAGTTGTGGCTTTGACAAAAGGTGGACGAAAAGCCCCAGTGGATGCAAGGATGACTGTGGGCTAGTTCACACTGTAAGCATAGCGTAGAGGTTGTATGCTCAGTGTACAGGGTTGTCCAGCGTACAAGGTTCTCTACTTTGGTTCTTAGCGTCTCTGCTCTTTGGTTTGCTCTAAAAATTTGCCAATCGGCATCGATCTAGTGAAAAATTAGGGCTTTTATATAGGTTTTGACATTAGACTCAGGTTGGGAGACACGTGGCATGTTGACCATGTGTGAAAGCATAAAATTTACAAGTGTACAACCTGTTACATCTGCTGGGCGTATACGCTTGGCGTATACGTTATATCTAGTGGGCGTAGACTCTAGGCGTATCTGCTGGATGTGCTGGGCGTATATGCTATGGATGCTGAGCGTATATACCAGGTGTATACGCTGATGGCTGCTGGGCGTATATGCTGGATGTACTAGGTGTATACACTGAGCGTATACGCTGTGGATGCTGGCGTATATGCTGAATATTCTGGGCGTATATGCTGTCTGTCAAGCGTATACGCTGATGGTTGCTCTGCTCATGTGAGTTGTTGCCTTGTACCAAACCTTGCTTTGCAGCGTTGTTTCCATGCCATCTTCGGGGATTATGTGCCAGGCGTATACATCAGTAGTAGCTGCTGAGCATACATGTGAGGCATCTACGCTGGGCGTATATGCTGAGTATGTATGCTAGGCACATACGTTGGGGAAGCAATCTGGGGCGTATATGCTGAGAGTATACGTTGTGAGCATCGGGCGTATATGCTGGACGTATACACTAAGAATACATACTTAGTGTAAACTAAGTATTTCAAACTTCGAAGTTGATAGGTTTGATAGCAGATTCCATGGTCGTCTGTGGATCCCTGGGACCTGCTTCTTGTTGTGTTCGACTCCACTTGAAGCTGTCTGCAGGGCCCTCAAGCTTCAGCCATGCTAGGGAACATCATGACCTAGCCCGGTTCTTGCTGGAGAAGTACTAAGCTCAAAATTCTATGGTGTTTCACAAGGGTTCATCATCATTGAACAAGTTATGAGTAAAATTTGTATCTCTATTTATTTGATCATGATGATGTTGTCTTTGATCTTTCATGTGGGTTCAATTTTAGTTTTTATTTCAATCCTTTAATTGAACTTTATCTTTATACCTATGTTCATCTTCATCAAAACTAGATGTTGAAGGGAAAGAGGAAGATGAGGAACTAAAATAATTGCCATGGCTTCTAGGGTGTTCTTTGGGGTCCCTTGGTTTATCATTTTTGGGTTTTGAGGAGGTATTAGGCCTTGAGGCCTTCCCTAGTCTAGGACCTACACCATCTCCTCTAAGATTGTCTACCTTAGGTGAATGTAGTCTTTGGGTGTTGTTAGGATGATCGTGATCATAAGAAATCCCTACATAAGGTTGATCATTCCAATCTTCTTCATCATATATTACATTATTTCTTCAATGAATGTGTTTGCTATACTATGCATTGTCATTTCCATCTAGGAGAGACATGGTTGTTGGTTTATAATGTTTGTGATTTAATATTTTCTAAAAGACATATTGTTAATACCTTTTACAATGATTGTGTATAATATAACTAATCTAGATAACTAGCACCATCCCCAGCAATGGCTTACCATCCCTAGAAATAGCGCCAATGATGAGTGGCAAGGTACTCCTATGCTTAACCATACAAATCACAAGTGTTCACACATGATTTGGCCAAATTTTGTGTATGGGACTAGTTGTGGCATCTAGATCATTATGCTTTGATTCTAGTTCGTTATCCTCCCACTTAGACTAGTGGTAGCTTTATCACATATAGTTTACTCCAAAGTGAGGCATATGATGTTGTTTCTAATTCTACACTACTCCTGATGATGATAAAGAGATGGATTAATTAAACTAGTGAATAATGAAAAACAAGATCTAAACTAGCTTATGGGTGATGAGTGTCCGCACTTAATCATATGTACACATCTTGGACTTCATGAGGCTACTTCTGGGATTACCAAGTGTATGTCATTGGGTGTGCCAAATGACACACTTCTAGATTACCATGTACTTTCACTTAAATTCTTGTGATTAAGGAATACACATTCTACTTAATAAAAAAATAGTAAATAAAAATAAATGAAAAAAATTAACTAAAGAAAGTAATAAATAATTAAAGCAATAACAATCTAAGTGGATGCTATAATGATGGGAGTAATCTTGATCTTTATTGCCAGTGATGTAATGTGTCCAAGTATGTCACACTCGAACAAAGGTGTCGTACAATTACATCCATCACACTACGAGAATGCACTAGGAATAATAGACATTAAAGAGAAGAAATTGAAAATTAAACTATCTCCCTAACTACTACTCATCCAAGTACCCAAGCACCATATTTATAAGCAGAATCCAAATGAGGAAATGTTGAGTATCTGACGTCACTTATTGGCTCCGATGTTGGGTACACGATGTCGAGGCTCTGATGTCACATATCTAACATTGGGGCCTTACAATGGTGTCTCATCATTTTTCATACATGTCCTATGTTGATGTAACTGTTACTTGCCAAGTAACTTTACAATTGAGCAAATCAAGAAATTCATTATTGGATTACTAAATAATTACACTTTACACTAGAAACTTGTCATACTTATTTCACCTTACTAATAAATATAGTAATGTAAAATGACTTAGAAAATGTAAATGACATGATCAAAGTAAATAGTAAGAAAAGTAAATCTATTCTAAATGATATGTTGCAATGATGAAGAACAATCTCAATCTTTATTTCTCTTCATGAATTATGTCTAGGAACAATCCACTTGAATAAAGATTATGTATAAATATAATTTACCATACTACAACATTCGCTCTAACTCTAGCTTCAAGAAAACAAACCACAAGAATTTCACTAAGTATTGAGCCTAAGCTTCTTTTTGACACAATGGTAGTTTGATATTTATAAGCATGACCATGGCCCACTATATCGTATCTATGATGACATATGTAGAGATACAATATCATAGTATGTATGATAAAGTGTTTCATCATCATCCCACACATAATGTTACCATTGAAAATGGCTAACATTGGAACAAGTAACATTGATGCTAGTGTCAATGCATTTCCATGTGCTACCAATGACTTAGGTACTAGGATGAAACTTGTGATATATTGAGGATGCTAGGGTGATTAAGGAGTACACAAGTAACATAGTGGATGTACATGCTTATGCTTTGGATCTCTTGCAATTTAAAAAGTACTTTTGAATATCAAGATATCTATCTTAAATTAAGGTTTTGGGCTAGGATTTATAGGTTTATGGTTTCTGAATTTGACCTCAAGGTTAATTTCAATTGAATAGAGTTCATTTTTAAAAATTATAAGTTCAAGTATAGATTTATGATGCTAATATAGATGTCACTAAGGAAAGTGATGTTAGCATCAACGTCACCTGGTCCATACTTCAAAATATTTTCAAAATTTTATTTGTCATTCCATGTTCCCAAAGCTTACTAAAATTGCCAAATTTGATGCCTATCATCTTGGGATTGATGTAAGCTTATTATCAAAGGTTTTAAGGAGTTAAAAATTAGTGTAGGGACAAATCTTCCAAGTCCCTTTTCTCATCCCTATAGCTGATCATTTTTAGGTTTTGGATGTTAGGAAGACATCTAGGAGGTAAGAGAAGTCTTGGTTGAGAGCCACTATTGCATAGGAGATGTCCCAAAACCCATAGAAGACATATTTTCTATACAAGAGACATTATAGATTTAGAGGATACATCTCATCTACAGTAAAGACATGTTAAGAAATACATCCCATCCAAATTAGAGATGTCTCTACTTAGTAGGATACATCTCACATCCATAGGAAACATCTTCCAAACCTAAGATATGTCTCTTATGAATGCTAGAGTTTATAAAACAATGTCTCTCCAAGCTTGGAAACTCTCATATGGCCAAGAAAAGCTTTGAGTTGGCACTTGCAAGTTTGGAAACAACTGAAAATAATGAGATCAAGATGAAAATAGCTAAGAATCTCCAAGTTGAACATGGGAAAATATTTATAGGATTGTTTTCTTGGATTTTAATAAATATAGTTGTGTGTTTTCATGTTTTTTCTCATGGAGAGTGACATGAGAGCACATGTGTGAGATTTCATGAGTGTGTATGCATCACTATGGTCCATTAGATGTCTTAGCCCTTGTATCTCTTATGTGTTAGGTGCTTGGATCAAATTCTTATGTTTATGGAAATGATCTCATTTAGTTGTGTCTTACATTAAGGAAAACCATTGTGTGATTGTAGAGCATCATGTTCTATAATGTCATTGAATGTTCAAATGTGTTGTTGTGGTTATGGAAACATTGATTTGTAATCTTCTTTGCATTAACTGAAGATAGCTAGATTTTTTATTTTGTAGAAAATTAAATTATCATCTTATACTATGGATTTAGTAGGTATTTGAAGGGATAAAACAAACATAGTAAACCTACTCTAGCATTATTAATGTTAGAACAATTTAGGTTGAATATTGCTTGGAATTTGGTTGTAGATTTTTTTCAATTTCATATGATGCTAAAGAAAAAAAAAGGTTTAAGCCTTAAACAGAGACATGGAGAGCATGAGATATACTTTTTAACCAATGGTTACTAATAAAACTTATTTTTGTTAAGCCACAATATTATATCTATGATATCACATCTATAACATCGTAGCTCTACATATGTCATTGTTGATGTGATGTAGTTAGTCCTATTCACCCCTATAAATACAAACACTTGGTCACACTAATGAACAACTTTCATTCCAACCTTAGGGAAACTCTTGTAGTTTTTTTTATAGTTTACACTTAGCGATAGAGTGAATGCCCATAGTATGGTGTTAAATAGTTGAACGAAATCTTTATTTAAGTGGATTGTACTTGAACATAGTTCATGAATGGTAATAGAGATCAAGATTGCTTTCCACCATTGTAGCATCCACTTAGATTCTTTGTTTTACTTAATTTTATTACTTAGTTTAACTTTCATTTCATTAATATGCTTACTTTAGTATAGTTCTTTACATTTCATAAGTACTTTACTTTTCCATGTTCATTAGTAAGGCAAAATGAGATTGACTAGTTTTGAGCATATAAGTGTAACCATTTGATAATCCTAGGAGTGTTGTTGCTTGATTCACTTAGTAGCAGAGCATTTGGCAACAACTTCTTATCACCATAGGATAGAGTAGATTTACATGTTTATCATTACTTAGATTTAGATTTTATTCTCAATTTAATTATGTTTGCACATAGGAGTAACATGAGCCAACAACATCAAGATATCATATGCCTTCCTTGAAGTTAAACCATACACTTACACTTCACTAACTTGAACTAGGAAGACAACGATCATGAATTGATTATCAACTTCTAGCATACTTACATTGTCCATCCACTGATTATGATCTGTTCATGTGTGTTCCTTCATGACTTGTATGGTAGAATGTTGGGATTCCCTATCATTCATTATTGGAATTATTGCTAGGGATGTCTCAATGTTTGCTTAGTAGTTAATCTTATAGAGTTCATTGTACTTAGAATCATAAATTTTATCCTACACATTTCTAATCAATCTTCTTAACACACACATACACACACTTAAGAGTATCAAACATATAACATGGCTTCGACACTTAAGGAAAAGTCACCACCTACCAAAGAAAGTTAAAGGAGTCATGACAAAATACAAAATGAATAAGATTGAAGTGAAAATCAAAATTTCATATGCTCATACAGATCCATATTATTTTGATTTCACATTTATCTTCTATTTGAATGAATAGCTAAGGTGGAGAGATTTGTAGGGCAACATAGTTTTTTCTCTTGAATTTTTAGCACCATCAATACTACAGGGAACCTTAATGACATTGAACCTTATCCATGCATAAGAAGGATATCATGTTACTAAACACATGATTAGGCCATATCAACCCACGAAAGAAAAAATAAGAATAGATGCTACTATGGATACAAGACATGAGAACAACAAAGAAAAGTAAGTAATTCATAATGTTTTCCTAGAAGAAATTAATGATGATACATTCCTAATGGAGAATGTTCACCAAATGCATGAATCCCATTAACAGATGTCTATCATTCATCTAAAGGAACCTGTAAAAATTGAATTTCATTCAACCTTTGTGAAAACACCTAGTAGAGATGTAGAAGACTCCGAACATAGGCAGAGCTTAATGCCTAAAGCCTTTGTAGAACCATAAGAAAATGAATCAAAGAGTCACAAAAGGAGAACTAACCAACATTGTTCTCCAACTACTTCCTCTCCCTCATGATCATCAATGGAATCAAACAAGAAAAAAAAAAGACCTAGAGACTATGATAGGGAAAGATGTGAAACACCCTAAATTTTTAGGGAATCCTTGCTTCACCAGTCCATCGCAATTCAGGTAGCGTCACGGCAGTTCATCAAGAAATGGATGTTCTAATCTCTAGGCTATATAGTTTGGAAAATTTTCTAGCTGGGTAATTTGTCCAACTGACAACCTACACAGAAACGATGCAGAGAGTTGTCGGCGGTGCTCAAAATGCACAAAATAGTTTGGCACATTTTCTAGTCAAGGAGTTTACTATGCTATGCAACTCTATATAGCGTAGCAGGCTTCAGGAGATAGTTGTTCAAGCAGTCAACCGTAAATTATTACAAGGCAAGGTGTTACACTATGCTACGCTACACAGCATAGTGAGTGCAAGATAGGAAGGCTTGGCCTACATAGTGATTTTCAATTACACTAAGTTAGTGCCTCTAACCTTACAAAATAGTTGCTTTGCTCAGCTCCAAGTTCTTCAAGAATGGCTCCTTCACTAGAAAACAACAAACTTAGCAAAAAGTAGGCCATGTTGGTTGCTATACTAGCGTAGCAACTCTACTAAAGCAACGAAAGGCATCTCAAAGGGCAGGATCAGCAAGTTCGCAAGTTTCGTAGTGTGAAAGGCAAAGTTTGCAGATTGGCGAAGTTTTTGCGATTAAGGCTCGCTACTACGCTATGCTACGCTACATAGTGTAGCATAACAAAGCAAATATGCAATAAATAGTCAACACTCTTCAAAAGTTTCTGACACATGCAGTAGGATGTAACATAAGTTTTTTCCTTAAACTGGTAGCTACACTATGCTACGCTGCATAGCATAGCATAGTGTAGCAAGATGCTACGCTATACTAACATGCTACGGTACAAGGCATAATGCAGAATAGCAAGTAGTTAGGCTACATCAATGCACTTCACCGATTTGCACCATTGGCACACATCTCCAAGTTCTGATGGCGTAATTACAACATGGTAGGCTCATAATTATAGCATGGCAGGCTCCTCCAATGGTCATGCATGGCAGGCTCAGAGGGGTCGGCTAGTGGGTGATTTGATGAGCAAGCAAGAAAAAGTTAGCATTGTGATTCTGAGCATTGTAAACATCTTGTTTGACATTGTAAATAGTGGGAATTCTCGTTTGGCATTCTATTCCACCCTTCTTGCTATCCTCATAGAATTTTGCATTGTTGACTCCCGAGTCTACATTCAAGCATATAGTTGTCTTTCTCTTGATGTCTTGGTTACCTTTATAATATTTTCACCTCATAGCATCATGCAACCAATTGTATCTGAAACACTGTGAAAATTTTGAGGCCTCAACAGTTTAGCAAAATCTTGCGACTCAGGCAAGGATTTGCAGCAAGGCGCGACACAACAAGCTTCCTTTTAGGTTAAGGGCCAATTATGTGATGCTACGCAACATAGGGCAAATAAACTCCAGAAGACAGAACAAGATGAGGGGTGCACGATGGCAGGCCTTCAAGTTTGCAAGTTTTCTATGTTCCGAAAATCTTAACTTTTTGGCATATTACACTGCATTATGCAGCATGGCGTAAGGTCACATGATGTAGCATAATGTCAGAAGGCAATCCATTGTAACATCAGAGATGGCAAAATTTCAAGACTCCAACGACCTAGTAAAATCTCAAGGCTTAAACAATGATCTGCAGCATGCTACACATTTCAGTAAGTTTTCTGGTGAAGGGGTCTATTATGCTACATTACGTAGTATAGCGTAATAAATCTTGGAAGGATTGATCAGAACCAAAGGAAGCACGGCTACAACACTTCAAATTTTTTCAAGTTTACTATTTTACACTGAATTACGCTATGCAGCGTGAATTGGCATGACGCAACGTAATACAAGAAATGACAAAGATAGCCCTATACAAACATCAGTAGTTCATATGTCATGATACGCTCTCTAGCATATCGTAGTGTAATAAAAGAACAGCTAGTCACCAAAACTCCAACAAGAGTGGTTTACGACATGTTACTCTTCAGAGCGTAAGATAGTATGGCGCTACAAACTTCAAAAAAACAAACACATCAAGTCAATGGCATCTTATAAGTTTAGGATACACGTCATCTAAACCGCGATTTTCTCCTGACCCTAACCTTATAAATGCTCTAGTTGACAAAGATCAAGGGGTTGGCAAAATTTTTTTTTGAGATTGACAAATTTTCTGTGTGAGTGATTTTCTTCCATTGGAAATCATTGGCAAAAAATTTTCTTTCAAGATTGGCAAAGGAGCAAAAGAGAATCAGTGATCATAAGGACTTTAGAATCAGTGATTGATAATAATATTTGATTAGAAATAGTTGGTTAATAGATATTCTACTTTGGGTCTGACTTCCTTGTGCCCAGATTGGCTAGAACAAGGTAGATCGACCTTTGCTTGTTTAATCTTTAAATAGTTTTCTTGTTGTTGGCATACGCTTCGTCTAAACCAAAGCTTTCCTGTAATCATTGTACTCAACGTATTTTGTTCATAAATTAAGTCTCAGATCTTGGGGTTGCACTCTTTATAAATCCAATCTCCAGTGTCTTACCTATACGCATCTTGCAATCGCTTCAAGTTTATTTACATCCTTTTCAATTACCTTTGAGATTAATGATATTATATCTCCGCATAAAAATTGTCACTTTTCTATCTGATTACCATAAAAAACTTTACTAATTATGTAAGTCCCTGTCTGATTAACAAGACCGTTCAGGGCACCTCGGACTCGTTTTCTCTAGCATGACCCTCACAAGGATTTGGAGCTCGAACTATGTACATGGACTTTCGTTCGGTATTTCAAGTGACCTATGTTTTCCATCGTTACAGTTTTATGGTGCTAGAAGGAGGGCCTGAAATCAGATTCACACTTTCTGGGTAGTGTTGTAAGCTTTCTGTACCCATCATCGATTGACGTAAACATAATACCTCCAAGGTTGTTTATGGGATTTTGTGGTGCAGATCGGTCGCTTTGACGATTCCTTTAGAATCCTACAAGATAGAAAGCCTCGATTACTATCTTAGTTTGCCTTTGACCTTGCGATCTTTATCCTTGTCATCATTACTCTTGAACCACGTAGAAAATGATTACATCAACCATAGTTATTGACACTGCCAATTTAGAGAACCCTTGGACCATGCAAGTTACGCCTCCTGTGGTCGAGCTGCCAACTAGTCCGATTTGACCGCATTGCTCTCTTAGGCTTCAAAACAAAGAGCCTGAGGGACACACTCAGCACAGAGAACACTACAATTTCCTCTATGCTAAACTAGTAGCAAACTTACCCATGTATCTGCAAGAATTTGAAGAAAAACGAGAATACAAGTTCATGTACTGCAACGGGAAGGAATTTATTCCTTGACATAACACCACAGTACCCCTGATAGATCAACAAAACTGGATCCTAGATCAGATGCTGATGGCTAAGACATCGCTAGAACAACTGGAGGAGTTCTTCCATGATGAAATGCTTCATGACGGGCAAGACAATCTAGAATTCCACTCTGAAGGAGGCAGTCATGTTGATTTCGCCATGGCCCCTCCCTCCACGACATCCTGCATAAATCTGTTGTTTATGGTTACCATGCCCTTGACATTATCTAATACCAATTGAGTCCCACACTCATTGTACCTACATTTTCTCTCTCCAACTATCTTCCCAGACGACGGTCCATCACAAATCATTCCTCAACAAGTGCAATTACCTAATCCATCTCATCGTGCACCTACGCCTACATCACCGCATGTACACGTGATACCTACGTCATAATTACCTATAACACCTATGTTCATCCTAACTCACATAGCGGGACCTGCCATTATAGCATGGTGGGTTCCAAACATGCCTCTTGTTGCGCATCCTACGCAAACATCCCAGCTCCCCCTTTATCAAAGCCAGGTCTCGCGGGTGCTAAACCCAGTTGCAGGATCACTGTCTGTGCCCCCGATTATACAAATAGTGTATCTAATGGTGCAGTTGATAGTGGTCACCCCATCCACACCAACTACTAGATGGTGGATGCCATAAGCGGCACTTCCTGTAGGGACCATCCCGATAGCACTGACCATCAGCTAAGCTGCCGCCTCTGTTGCACCACCCAGTGTGCCCCCTGCTACTATTCCACAAATGACCTCGTCGTCTATGGGTCTGGACCAAGTCTTCCAGCTCATTCAAACCCTTACAAAAGAGGTCAAGTGTCTCAAGGTTGCTGGTTCTGACACAATACAAGTCATGGATTTCTACCATGATAATCCTATTAGTCTAGCAGTCCCTGTCTTGTCATTGCCACCTAGGATGCCCCTTCCCCATTTTACAAAATACAATGGGGAAGGTGATCCCAATGCACACCCGGTCACTTTTAGGTCAGAGTCCTTACTATTGTAATAATGGCCACATACTATCATTCGTGTCTTTGCTATGTCCTTAATGGGTAAAGCTCTGGATTGGTATCGAGCACTCCCACGTGCTTCCATCTCAACTTTGGAGGAGCTGTTAACTCAGTTTGTGACCCACTTCAAGGACAACTTGAGGCTAGAAGTCATGGGAGTCAATCAAGGCCCACTCGAGTTTGTCCAAAAGCTCATACAAAGGTGTAGTGCCATCTTAAATGAAATTTGCGAATCCATTGTAGAAGCCCATCTACTGGCAATCTTCAAGGGGACAGTTAACGACTTTATCAAGTCTAAGCTATACTACCTCGCTCCCCGCTCCCTTAGTCAAGCCTTTGCTCAAACTAATAGCATATAGGACACAGCGGAGGCTAGCAAAGATCCAGTGTATGTGGTCTACAAGAATGACCACAGCAAGGGCAAGGATAATGGCAAAGCTATGACAACAACAGTAGTGGCGGTTGCCAAGGGGGCCAAGAAGAAAAACAACAACAACAAGAAAATAACTGCGAAGCCTACCGAGCTGACAACTAGCTCAAATGACACCAATAAAAAAGCTCCTTTCACCCCTGAAGCACCTCCATAGTCGAGGCCTAAATTTGAGCATAAGGACCATTCAAATTATGTGACCCTACTTGTAAAGCCTTCAGAACTTCTGAAGCAATTATTGGGAACCGGCCATATCCGACAAAAGGCGGTGTCCAAGGAGGCTCTGAAACATCACAGGCGCCATTGCGAGTTACTCAAGAACCCCTCCTTGGCCTAGCCTAATGAACTGCCAATTCCCAAGAACTTTAGGTTAGACTGGTTTTACAACTACCATCAATTGTGTGGCCATGACACGGATTACTGCTGGGCATTGAAGGATGACATTCAACGTCTGATCGATCAAGGTGACCTGATCTTAGATAGCAATAGTCTGACACACCCAGAAAAACAAGCCATGCATGTGTATTGAGACTCGTTAAATGCAAATGACATAGGGTAAACTATCAATGTGGTCAGTGCAGTGGGCGATAGTCAGGCACAGTCGAAGCAGCCCTTTGTGTTGCGAATGCATCCTTGCTCGCCCCAAATAGCGGGTCCATCAGCATCAATGAGTGGTGCTCCAAGGCAAACTTTTATCCTCCTAGCCCCTTCTTAGACCACTATTCGACAGCCAGCTGTCAATAAATTGACGACCAAGCCCACGCCTACACCTAAGGCACCCTTTGTCATCAGGGTGCCAAAACCATCAACTGCCCCTCCTATGCAAGGGCAAATCTCCATGTCAATTTTCCAGTCCCAACTTAACATAAAAGTAGAAGGAGGTATGACAACTGATACGGCCAAGGATCATCTTATGCTGGGGTTTCCTAAGCCTAAACCCCACACTTCTATGCCCTTGGCCCCACTCTCTAAAAATGACAAAGTTACCCAAATGCAAGCATCTCCTCCTAACCAAAAAAAACATAGCCCTCGACCAAATGTCACTCCTCCTCAAGAAATTCTTCTCTTAGGGCAAATGGAAGAGGAAAAGGGTGACAAACAACTAGATTGTGGGCGGGGTCTCTTCGTTGGCTTTACATAGGTCAAACAAGGTCTAAAACAAAAAAATACAACATTGAGCCTTTATGACTTACTCATGACATCACAGAAACACCGTGAGGCCATGGTTTGTATGCTAACATCCATACCCATGGACGAGGGCCTGTTAGTAGATGAAGAAGTAATTCATTCCATCATGCCCTGTTGACCTTTCGTGATGAATCCATTAAAGACGACCCTGAAAAGGGTCAAGTAACAACAGTGTCCATATTCATCACCATCCAGGTTGGCCAACACCAAATCTGGAGAGTACATGTGGACGATAGGGTGGTCGCTAATGTCATCCCATATCCCATAGTGGATAAACTAGGCCTAATCGATCAGATCAGTCCTACCACAACATCATGTCTAAAGTTGTTCAATGGGGCATGAGTGCAAGTCAAAGGGAAAGTGCACATCAAATTTGTGGTGGGGGATTAGTTCCCCATAGACGCAACATTTATCATCGTCGAAGAGATGCCTGGCTTCAATTTGATCCTGGGGAGGTCTTGGTTAGCTCAACTAAGGGCAGTTTCATCACCTATCCATCAAGAGATCCATCTGCCCTATGCAGGAGGAGAAGTGGTCATCCATGATGATGAAATAACCCCTCAGGCTATCAATAACATAGAAATAAAATAGGGTTTGGAAATCGAAGTTCCTGAAGACCAACCCCCTATCCAAACACTTGAACAGGCCAAGACAGTGGCTGATAACAGCTTAATTTGGGCCAAACTACCATTCCAAGAGGAAGACTATGGCATGAAGGAACAAGGTCATAAATCTCCCCATCCTTATGCGTCACCAAAAATAAAAGTAATCAGGAAACAACTACAAAGTTAGTGAATAAACACGTTAGCGCGACAGGTTGTATCAGTCCATAGTGTTTCTTGTTATGCAGTTTACGCTCTTTCTTCTTCCATTGTTACTATAGCCATTGCCCGAAATGGCCTAAAACTAATCATGGCCTGCCATGGCTTAAAAATAGAAATTTGGTGTTATTTATTTTACCCTTTCACGTATGTAGCCATGGCTCGAAATGGGCTAAAACTAGCCATGGCCCGAAATGGACTAAAACTAATCACAACCTTTCATGGCTTAAAACTAGTGATTTGGTGTTATTTATTTTACCCTTTCATGTATGTAGCCATGGCCTGAAATGGCCTAAAACTAGCCATGGCCCGAAATGGCCTAAAACTAGCCATGGCTCAAAATGACCTTGAACTACCTATTTCAATCACGGTTTACGCTTGAACTAATCAAAGGCCCGAAATGGCCGTAAACTAACAATTTCATTTACGTTTTACATTTGCATTATTTAGCAGCCCGCAATGGCTTTAAACTAATAACTTCATTGACTCTACACTCTTAAACTAACTACGACTTGTCATAACACCAAAAACAACGATTCCATCTACACTTTACATAAAAGTAAAACAACAAAAGAACATTAAACCCAAGACAAAGTTTGCCTTAAGAATGTTAAAAGGAAAAATATCGTCTCTCGTTCCATTCCACCACTAGAAAACTGTGGCTAATATAGCCACGCTATGTATCTCCCTTGTCACCACTATCTTCCGTATCTCCCAGCTCAACCTCTACTTCGAGGAAATCATCCTCATAGGGGCCACCCTTTTCATGAGGGATCTCTTCATGAGGATGGCCCTCCTTGTGAGGCTCTTTAGTAGGGGGTTGCTTGCCACAACATTGACTATCTTCATTATGCCCTACTTCCTGTAGACCCTCTTCATGAGGATTGCCACCTTCGTTAGCTTCATTTTACTGAGGATTCTCCTCAGGTCGTTCCTGCAATCAGACATGACACACGTAGTAACATCACCATCAAAACTAGGTATGACAAAAAAACAGTAATCCTACAACTCACCTGTGATAGTCCTGCATTAGTAGAAAAAGGAATTTGTTCTAAACCAACCCACAAACATTGCATAATTTTATCTTCAGTATGCTTAAGGTTAGCTCTAGCCTTGACCTTCCCCTTCTCCACAGGAGTTCATCGAGGTGGTTTAGGGAAGAAGGAAGGGATGGTAGTCTCCCGCCAGGAAGAGTCATTTCCCTTTCTGGAGAGGCACTCGCCATCACTTGCTTCTGAAACTTTTCAAATGCACTGGAAGCACTAATAACATCGAGGAATAGCCCAAGGGACTAAGCCTTCATGGCAGAGTCTCTATAATATTCACGATAAGCAGCACATTCCTGCTTATAGACATGTTTATGATCTTTCTACGTGTGCCCCCATTCTTGCACACTCACGCTAAAGTCCTTCTAGTCTTGAATTTTTTGAGCTAGGAGATCCATTTGCATCCGTTGCTTGACCAGTTCACGGTTGTTCTGGACACTGTTCCTGCTGATTGTTCAATAATGGGCATAGTCAACAACAGCCATCCGCCAGTCCTTGTTTTTCATCCCTTGAGCTTGCAAGAATTCATTCTGCGACCTCAAATCACCAACCTCGTCACTTAGAGCCACTTTCTCCTTCTTTGGCCTTTGTAGTCTCTTCCAAAGGTCTTCATTCATGTTTTCGCATTCCCATAAGGAGCGAGTCAAGCATACAGCACATTTACGCATCTCATCATTGCGTGGCATGATGATCACTTCTGATGGAGGTTTAGTGGCATCTAAATCAATAGGCTTTGATGGATCCCATCTGAGGTGAGCTCCTAATAACATAAAATGATGTTTAAACATAATTTGGTAACGTAATGCTGCAATAGAATAACCTCTACATAATGATCATAATGTACCAGCTTTAGGATCAATTTGCTCTAAGCGACCGATCATATCATGGACGACGTCTTCCATAAAGGTGAATTTATCAGGAAATTCATCCTAGGATTGAGTCGCCACTATTGACAAGTGTACACCCTGGTCACCTATTACATGGAATAAATTCCATATAAAGACATGGTTGAGATATTACGATGACTAGTATAACCTCTAGAAGCAGTTGTTTAGAGCCTAGCACACTGTGAAGGCTAAACTGATAGAGTGACAAATCACTTACCTCTTCCTGTCCCGGACAAAAGGACTTCGGCATCTTCCACTATTGCTTCCTTCTTGTGCATAGGAACCTGCACCCTACTCACCTTATTGACTAGAGCCTCTTCTTCCAAGGTCAGGGCCCCTTCCTTGCACCGCAAAACTATAGCCCCTATTTTAGGGCTTAATTGTTCCATAACCTTATCTTTCGCTATCACACAACATCATCAATCAATAAACATTATGTAACGAAACAATGTCTATACGTAACATAATTTTCTCTACTTACTGACAGGAGGATTGCTCCTCTGGAACCTAACCTACATTCTCTTCCTCTCCCCACCTGCTAGCCTGGTAGGCTCCTCGGTCAGATGAGGCTTTTTCCATGGGATAGATGAATCCACTATTTCAGCCACCAAGCACTTCCCCCATGACACATCACTGGTGTAAGAAGGGAGCACCCCACCCATGCTGTCTTGACCTTGATTTTGAGGCACCGCCATATTTTTTGTCGTCACTAACAACGACTCCCTGATTCCCTCAGGAGGGTCTTGTGACCGGATAGTGCCGAAAAGATGGGAAATCCACGGTTTGGAAATCTGGCTACGGTCTTGCTACACCCAGACCCCATTCCTTTAAACTACCAAAAATTTAACAAAATGCCAGAAGCAGGCTATGAAGAAGGAAAAATGCATATTAAAACATGACTCAGGCTTCTTGTGAAGCTTGACCATTTCAACGCGTAGGCCTTTAGCAAAATAGCTGGCCCAATTGAACCGCGTCCCCTCCTCCATGACCTCTCGCATAATTCAAGCTTGCTCTATGGTGAGGAACCTCCCTTGGGAGAGTGTCTTGGGGAAGGCCCGAGCTTGAAAAAGGCGGTAAATAGTGTTGGCCACCTCCAACTCAATCTTGTCGATAGGAATTTCCTTAACTTCATTCTTAACCCCTAGCCACTCCTCTATCTCTTGCTGGTACTTGGAACTCCTCTTCAGCTTTTCCTCTATAGGAAAGCCATCGGAGGGAACCCCAAAGAGGTCGGTGAACAATTGAGTGTTAATGTCAAAATTCACATGCACATTATGCACGCATATGCAGAGACACTCAGCTTCCTTGCTGAAGGATTTGACTAAGGTTAGCATTCACCCATAGTGACGTTGGGGGTTATGGCCAAAAATAGGTCCATCAGTCTAGCCTCCCAAAGGTTATTGGTTAACACAACTGGGGCCACTCTATGGCCAAGCCAGCATTGTGTTTCCTTTATATCACCATAACAGAAAAAGAGACTGTTCGCCTCACAACCCGAGGCCATAATCGTGATTTCCCTTGATTCCCTGACTGCAAACATTAAACAATAGTTAAGGTAATATAGCAAAAATGAAATAAATTCATACATTATTTCTAGCTAACAACATCGATAGAGTTGATCATCATAATAAATTTTACCGGGCCCAAATGGCAAAGGAAATGGAGGGATTTTCCTTTGCACATCTGCGACAGTGAGAGGAGGGTCCAAAGTCCATTTTCTATCTAGCCATCTGAGATTTCTACATCTGGAAAAGAAGTTAGCATAGAATGTAGGGTATTCTGGGATTTTAAATGCCAGTTGTCCCATGACAGTAGCTCGTACGTTGCTGATAGAAGTAAATTCCTTTATAGCCCTTTTGGTTAATGACAATGTATCGTTATTTCCTAGGAGACCATTGTCATTGATAAAAAGCCTGCACCATAAGCAAAATAATTTATGTTTAACACAAATTTAAACAGTAGTCAGCATACTATAACACTGCAAGAAGAAACAGAAACTTAGCTGCCTGCATAATACACAGTGCCCGGTGGATTTTGAAAGTAGGTTGTGAGATGATGAGCCAAGAACAGAGTGTTGTAGGTGTGATAGCAGTTAAATCTAGGCATCTCCCAAATCTAGGTCAAACTCCTCAAACCTTTGGCACTTTGTTCGTGGTCTTGCACCCACACAGTTTCAATCGTGTTGTCTGACAGGAATGTCAAGATGCTCTGCATCGAACAAACCAGTAGCTTCTCTAAAATAGCAGCAACTACATCGCCTGGTAGATGTGACCAGATAATTACACTAAAATTACAAAGTAGAAACTACACAAACTCCCGTGTGCCCCTTCGGAACCACATTGCCTCCTCCTTTATACAAGCATGAGGAGGAGGAACATTGGCTGTGGGAACATGAATGTAGCATAGAACACCCACGATGTACAAAATGATTAGGATTGGCTTTAGCATAATCTTGTATAATAAAAAAGCGCATCACTATCAAACAAATCATTTAGACATAAAAATTCACCACACGACATTAGGGTTCTCCTGATTCCCAGAAAATTACAGATTTCACTGGAAACACATGGCCAGAACCACCCAAACCCTTGCAACAACTCAAGATCTGTCTCTGACAACGGCGATGAAAGCAACACTGCGTATTACCCCAGCGTAACATGCAACTATTATGAGAGAAAAGGAAAAGAAAAAAGAACCCTGATTATGCTACACATAAGTACAATATCTAGATTTTTTGATTATACACTACGTTTGCTCAGTAATACTCAAAGCTACCTAAACCCTCATGAAAACACAAGGTTCATCTCCAATAGCGAATACAAAGGTAATATCGCAAACTACAATAACTTAGTCCACATAAATAGATATTAACGCTCGACGCAACATGCAAGTTCAAAATAAACAACTACAACATAGTAACAAACATAACAATAGTGCAAGAGGATGAAAGGCGACTTACCGATTGAGTGGAGTAACTTCCCGAGCCTTGACCTTGGCCTGTGAAGCCCACTACAAACTCTCCTACAGTTCTTCAATCCTCACCAGTTTATTATTCTTTCCTCTAACCTTTGGTGCCATAGTTCTTTGCAAAATCGTCTGTTTACGCCTTGCTTTTGCTCCCCTTCTACTATTGCTAGATTCAAATTCACGATATCTATGGCTTGTTTTGAGCGTGAACCAGTGGTTTATAAAAAAAAGGTTTGAAGTTAACTAGTTTTTTCTGCCCGATCGATGCGAAAATTTCCCGAAATGCCAGTGTTAGCATGACACGAAACGTGAAGATCGAGGCATTAATTTCGTAGATATCATATAAATTGCGGTCTGAAATGACCCTAAACTAACACATAGCTTATCACCTTGTAATATGGTCGCATTAACTATGGTTTGTACAAAAATTTAAATCCAAACTATTTTGACACGTTGGACATGCCATGTTACATCTTTCATCTTACTCCACAGAAGTTACACGCTAGCATCTAGGAATCCTAGCTTGCCATCTTCTCACAGATAGTACATATTTGTAACGGTCCACTAAGACCTCAAACTAGAAGATTTTCTAATACGTACAATTACCAATATGTACAATTACCAACAATTACCAAGAGTTTTCCTGCCACAAAGGGACCAGCCATTTTACATTTATCTAGCAAAGTTAGACATTTCTATAGCTATGTTACTTCGCCAAAAAAGGAATGATGGGTCAGAAGCCCCTATCTATTATCTGAGTCATGCTCTATTTGCATATGAAACAAAGTACAATGAAGTGGAGCATAACTGTTTGGCTTTGGTTTTCACACTCAAGAAATATACACATTATCTTTTTCGTAGCTAGGATAATATAATTTGCAAAAATAATGTTTTGCGAGCTATCTCAAACAGCTTGTATGAGAGTAGTAGGATAGCTCGCTAGAAAGCTATCATAGCTGAATTTGATTTACATTATGTTGGCCAATCATCCACTAAAGGTCAAGCTATAGTTGACTAGCTAGCAACATCACCTATTAACGATCAAGCTACGATAGAGCCAGAATTTCTGGATGAGCATGTACATAGTTTAAGCCATGTATCAATAGGCCTCGAAGTGATGTTATACCTTGACAAGGCTTCGACTACTAGAGGTACTAGTGTCGCTGCTGTCATTATGCTCTCTCCTAAGGATGTACGTCCACTGGCTTACCGCCTAGCCTTCCCTTGTACGAACAACGTGGCAGAGTATGAGGGGCTCTTCAAAGGATTGCTGATGGCTAGGGAACTCAACGTTCAACACCTAGCAATCCGAGATGATTCGATGCTCTTCATCAATCAAATCATAGGGGTCTACACTTGAAAAGTTGTGCATCTACAGCCCTATTGTGATATGGCTAAAGATCTCCTAAAATTATTGGTGACAACCGATGCCCAACATGTGCTGCGTACTGAACATGCTGTAGCCAATGCACTGGCCACACTGGCATTAAATGTGCCACCACATTTGTTTGTCACTTGGCCTGTTTTAATGATAGAATGTACAGACCCTATCATTCAAGCAGCACAAATATCTTCATTAAACATGGGAGGAACACCAGAATGGTACGACAACATTAAGACTTACCTTCTACATGGCAAACCACCACACGAGCTAACACATGCACAAAAAGATGTAGTGCGCAAGCGTGCCAGGAAATACGTCATCATTGGAGACAGTACTCTCTATTGATACTCTTTCAATGGGGTATTGATACCCTACGTTAATAATGATCAAGCACAACAAATAGTTAGTGAAGTTCATGAGGGGCTATGTGGAGGACACGTAGCCCCGCGAGCCATGGCCGCTAAAAGAAAATGCCTAGGGTATTATTGGCCATACATGGAAAAGGACTGCCTTACCAAGGTCAAGACATGTGACACGTGCCAGCATTACGAAAACTTAATACACTTGTTACCAACCGATTTACACACCACATAGATTACTTGGCCATTCCAACGATGGCGACTAGATATCATAGGTCCCATCACGCCTAAGTCTTCCACAGGACATAGCTTCATTATCATTGCCACTGAGTATTTCATGAAGTGGGTTGAGGCTATCCCCCTACGGAAGATTACATTTCAATAGGTTTGCCATTTCATCTTAGACAACATAGTAACCGGGTTTGGACTCCCTATGACTATTGTGATCGAAAACGGGCCACAATTTAGTAGCACAGAAACCAAATGTTTTTGCGATAATCTTGGTATCAAGCAATCTTTTACTTCACCCTATTACCCGCAAGCAAATGATCAAGTAGAGGCAACGAACAAAGTGGTCATCAACTTGTTGAAAAAAATGCTCAGTAGCAACAAAAAGTGGTTGCATGAGAAAATCCTCTATGTGCTTTGGGCATATCATACAACATGCAAAATAGCTACAGATCGAACGCCCTATAGCCTAGTCTATGGATCCGAAGTAGTGTTGCCCTTGGAATTGTAGATCCCCTCATTGCAGATGGTCCTATCCATGATTATAAATAAGACTCAGTGGAGGAGAGGTGCATCCAGACGCTTGACACCATCGAGAGATATCAGGACAAACAGAGATAGAAGCACCGGCATAATCTACATCAATGACGCATCAAGAAAGGAGACTTAGTTCTCAAGGCCATTCGTGAACCAGTAGGAAAATTCTCTACAAAATGGGAGGGCCTTTTCCTGGTCATCAGTGCATATGGTAGCGGAGCATTCAAGTTAGCAGATATCAATGGCAACGAGCACCCAAAACCAGTGAATCATCTGTATCTGAAGCGGTACTACACCTAAGCATCGACTTAGCTTATGCGTAAGGTAACATACGTCCTCTATGACATAAAATTGGAAAAGTTGTACACGTTCACTACAACATAAAACTGGTAAAGTTGTACACGTCTGCTATGATGTAAAACTAGCAAAGTTGTACACGTCCACTACGACGAAAAACTGACATTTTTTGCACGCGTTCGCCATGATGCTAAATTGGCAAAGTTTCCGACCATCTGCCATGACGTGAAATTGGCAAGGTAAGCATACGTCTGCTGAGATGCTAAACTAGCACAGACTAGTCCTTGGGTCATGACATAAAACTGACACCCACAGCACGGTTTGCTGGGACCATAAACTAGCTCTTCCACCGTCCATTATGACATAAAACTAGCAGGTTTTAGTCTGCTCAGACTTTAAACCAGGACCACAGCCTGCTGAGGCTTAAAACCAGCAACAATAGTCAACTAGGACTCAAAATTGGAATCCATCAACAGAAAATCCACGAGGCAAGTAAGCATGATCACTCTTGTACTGCACCCCTACCAGATAGAACAGGTAAGGCATTGGAGTAGACACAATGCTGTTATCTCACTAGCATCCTACTGATTCCTCGGATATGCCGAAAGGCATGCTACTGATCCCTCGGAGATGTTGCTATGATAGTCACTTGTTAGTTACAACTCTTGGGATCAACTTTGCCTCTTGAGGCCTCAAAGAAACTATGGTCATCCATGGTTTTATTAGCCTCCACCCATCGCCATCACCAGATTCTAGCTTAGCAGGATCACCTGACTAGTTCTTTTCCTAGTGAGTAGAGCAAGATGAATTTTGCTGTCGACGGTAGTTGCATGAATTGCAGCATCAACATAGGGATCCTTTCTATTTGTTGTGATTCCTCTTTCATGGCCTCTGATTTCCTTTTCTCTTTGGATGGTGCTTGTTTCAACAGCCTCCCTCCTTAGCGATTAGGATAATTTCTTTTTCGCTCAACTCTCTGTTATGTTTTGCAGGTTACTTGTTACGACAATGTTGATCGAGAATGCATTCATTAGAAGGTGAAGTGTCATGGTGTTTTAAAGCGGCTACTCAGACTAGCTTGGCTACTTGAGAGTGCAAACCTTACCTTTCCCTTCATCAGATCCCCTACTTCACTTTCCCCTTCCCTTATCCTTACGATCACCTTTACCATCTTCTTTGTTCATACAGAGTGTGAACATTCAATCAAATTGTTTCACATCATCATGTCCATGAACTGGTGTAACACAACTCGCCTAGTGGAATGTAATTCAAAAAAAAGGGGCAAAGCTTGGCCAAATGGATGAAAAACAACTCATCTAGGCCACGTGGGTGTAACACAACTCGTCCATGCAAGCCCTTCATATACAGTATGACAGTGTAACCTCTCGCAAATAAATTCCTTGAAGGACATAATGACTTGTTCGCAAAAGTTTCATGTTCACATACTTGAGTCTTCCCTGAACCTCCCTTCTCTCACTCCCATCACTTCTATAAAATCCCTCCTATACTCTCTCCCCCATACCTTTTCACTTGTAGGTTTGATAGAACGACATTTGAGAAGTCACCGATGGACATTGTTGGTGCCTTTTAATTTTTTGGTATTTTGTATTCTTTGTCGACTTCTTTTGGGCAAGCCCTCTAAACGTCAACAAAGAGGGGCCATTGAAACACCGTGAAAATTTCGAGGCCTCAACAGTTCAGCAAAATCTTGCAACTTAGGCAAGGATTTGTGGCAAGGCATGGCTCAACAAGCTTCCTTTTTGGTTAAGGGCCAATTATGTGATGCTATGCAACACAGTGCAAATAAACTCGAGAAGATAGAACAATACGAGGGGCGCACGACGGTAGGCCTTCAAGTTTGCAAGTTTTCTATGTTTCGAAAATCTTAACTTTTGGCATATTACGCCGCATTACGCAGCATGGCGTAATGTTGCATGATGGAGTGTAATGTCAGAAGGCAGTTCATCGTAACATCAGAGATGGAAAAATTTCAAGACTCCGACGACCCAATAAAATCTCAAGGCTTAAACAACAATCTGTAGCATGCCACACATTTCAATAAGTTTTCCGGTTAAGGGGTCTATTACGCTACATTACGTAGTAGAGCATAATAAATCCTGGAAGGATTAATCAGAACCAAAGGAAGCATGGCTACAACACTTCAAATTTTTGCAAGTTTGCTATTTTATGTTGAATTACGCTATGCAGCGTGAATTGACATGACACAGCGTAATACAAGCAATGATAGAGATAGCCCTATACAAACATTAGCAGTTCATACATCACAATATGCTCTCTAGCGTATCGCAGCCTAATCAAAGAACAGCTAGTCCCCAGAACTCCAACAAGAGTGGTTTACGACGCATTACACTTCAGAGCGTAAGACAGTATGGCGCCGCAAACTTCAAAAAAACAAACACATCAAGTTAACAAAATCTTATAAGTTTAGGACATGCATAATCTAAACTATGGTTTTCTCCTAACCCTAACCTTATAAATGCTCCAGTTGAAAAAGATCAAGGGGTTGGCAAAAATGTTTTCTGAGATTGACAAATTTTCTGCGTGAGTGATTTTCTTCCATTGGTAATCATTGGCAAAAAATTTTCTTTCAAGATTGGCAAAGGAGGAAAAGAGAATCAGCGATCATAAGAACTTCGGAGGTGATTGAAAAGAATCTTTGATCAGAAACAATTGGTTAACGGATATTCTACTTCGGGTCTGACTTCCTTGCACCCAAATTGGCTAGAACAAGGTAGATCGACCTTTTTTTGTTTCATCTTTAAATAGATTTCTTGCTATTGGCATACGCTTTGTCTAAACTGAAGCTCGCCTGTAATCATTGTACTCAACGCATTTTGTTCATAAGTTAAATCCTAGATCTTGGGGTTGCACTCTTTATAAATCCGATCTACAATGTCTTACCTATACGCATCTTGCAATCGCTTCAAGTTTATTTACGTCATTTTCAATTACCTTAGAGATTAACGATATTATATCTCCACATAAAAATTGTCACTCTGCCATCCAATTACCACAAAAAATTTTACTGATTAAGTAAGTCTCTGTCTGATCGACAAGATCATTTAGGGCACCTCGAATTCGTTTTCTCTAGCACGGCCCTCACATAGATCTGGGGTTCGAACTATGTACACGGACTTTCATTCGGTATTTCTAGCGACCGACATTTTCCATCGTTACAGTATCCACCTTGACAGAGTGAAGTCATAATCTTAAAGCGGTGCATTTTCCTAACTGCATTTTACTTTGTTTTCTTGCTTATCATTGCATTTTTACATTTTTTTTTTGTTCCTTTTGTGTTTAAAGTTATCATTTTATGCTAGAAGTCTCATTTTCAAATTATTCATTTACGAAAGGTTATATTAACACCGACTAAGTCCCTGTCTGATTGACCAAATCATTCAAGGCACCCCATTTTTGTTTTATCTAGCACGACCCTCACGTGGATACGAGGTTAAGACTATCATGATCTACAACCTCTCAGTGTTTTCCAGCTGCTGACATTTTCCAACCGTTGACGTTTTTAGTCACTACAGTTTTCTAGCGCTAGAAGGATGGTCTTTTAGTATTCTTTTTGTGTTTTACGGTAGTCCTGTAAGCATTCTACACCTTGATATGTAGGAGCATAAAATTGACACCCATTTGTGGTTATTAACGCATAATGTGGTGCAGATCAGTCGCTTCGACGGTTCTTCTGAAACCCTATAGGACATAAAGCCTCCAATCACCATTTGACTTGTTTGTCTTATGATAGTCTTGCACATGTTATGTACCCTATCATGCACTAGCATAAACATTACATCCTTTTTGTGGTTTTTTACGCATCGTGTGGTACAAATCGGTCGCTTCAACGGTTCTTCCGAGACCCTACAAGACATAAAGCCTTAGATTGTCTCTAGATTTTCTTGTTTCCATCATTTGTAATTTTTTTAACTTCATAACAATGGGTACTAAAACTACCTCTATTACTATTGCTAACCTCAAGGTTCCTCTCATGGTCCAAGGCACCACAAGTGCCGAGCGACTGCCCAGCCTAGGGCTAGGGCAACACCGATCCCTTAGGATCCAAAACTGGGGACCCGAAGGCTTGGCTGAGGAACATGAACAATACAATTTCCTCTATGCTAATGTGTAGGAAAACCTACCCCTAGATGCACAAGAGTTTGAAGAGAAGTGTAGTTTCGAGTTTGCCTACTGTAATGGGAAGGAGTTTATTCCCACTCCCAATGCTTTCATCCCTTTGATATAAGCACAACAATGGCTTTTATATCAGCTGATACGTCTCTCTAAGCCTGGCAAGGTGCAAGACATAGTATTTCACCATGATGAGGTATTCCAAGATGGACAAGAGGAACTAGATTCTCAATTCGATGGGGGAGGTCAAGTCAACCCCATCACCATCCCTTCTACCTAGTCCTTCAGGATCAATCCACTGACTATTGTCACTCCCTTCGGGATCACGGCCATGCCATTGCAGCCCACAATCCCACCTGTCGTGGGTAGTCATACCATGCCCATGGCATATCAAAATGTCCACATCCCTATCTCGACTTCATTCGTCATTCCTCTACAGGTTATTCATCAATCCCTTTTTGCTTCACAACATGTCCCAATCACGGCTACCCTGCCACATGTTCATACCGTACCCACTTCATAGTCGTACGTAACTTCTGTTCCCATTCCTACATGCACATCTATCCAACCAACCATGATGGGCCTAGGCCTATCCACATGGTGGACCCCATTCACTTCTTCACCTGTTCCACAACCATTGCAGATGTCGCATTATGTTCACCCTCCAACCTACCAAACCCCGCAAATGGTACAACCCAACACAGGGCTATGGTCTGTCTTGCCAGGGACATAAGCAGCCTACTCGGTAGCCCAACCCATGGTTGCTACTCCAATGGCACCACCTACTGGGTGGTGGATAGTGCAAGCAGCACCATTCACGGGGGCCACTCCAATGGTACCGCCAATGGGTCACGTTGCAACCCCTATCACTCCACATATGGGAACTACCTTGGTAGTTCCCCAACTATCCACGTCATCGCAAGGTCTAGATTAAGCATTCCAAATTATCCAGACCCTTATCAAGGAAATAAAACACCTTAAGGCTATTAGGTCTGACATGGTACAAGTCATGGACTTTTACCAAGATGACCCCATCAGCCCTACAATCCCTGCACTAACGTTGCCCCCAAGGATGTCCCTCCCACACTTCACAAAGTACAATGGAGAGGGAGATCCCAATGCACATCATGTTACCTTTAGGTTTGAATCCCTTCTATTGCAACAATGGCCACACACGATTATACGTGTCTTTGCCATGTCTCTGGCTAGGAAAGACTTGGATTGGTACCGCACACTGCCACGCTCATCTATTTCAAATCTAGAGGAGCTTCTGACCTAGTTCGTGATGCACTTCATGTATAACATGAAGGCAGAAACCACGCTAGATTAGTTTATGAGTGTGAAGAAGGTTCCTCTAGAACTAGTCCAGAAGTTTATCCAGCGTTGGAGCACAACATGAAATTCACGAGCCCATCACGGAGGCCCACTTGCTAGTCATCTTTAAGGTTGTAGTAAATGACTTCATCAAGTATAAACTGTATTACCTTGCTCCTCGCACTCTTAGTCAATCCTTCGCTTAGACTAAGAGCATATAGGATGCAGCCGAGGAAAGCAAAGACCTAGCCTATATTACCTACAAAAACACTTTCACAAAGAAGGACAAGGGTAAGGCCCCAATAGCCATAGTGGCCACTATGGCGACTGAGGCCAAGCCAAAACTTAGTAACAATGGTAACAAGAATAACAAGAAACCTACTGCACCCATAGCTAACCCCATGCCCAAGTAGGGCAATGTGCCAAAACCTCCCGTACCCATACCTGAGACATCTGCATAACCCAAACCAAACTTTGAGTGTAAAGATCACTCAAAGTATACCCCACTACCTCTCAAGCCTTCAGAACATCTAAAGAAGCTACTAACAGTGGGGCACATCCAACACAAGTAGATTTTGGAAGAAGAAATTAAGAGACACCAGCGCTATTGTGAGCTCCTTAGGAACCCCTCTTTGGCCTTGCCTAATAAGCCCCCAGTTCCTAAGGGTTTCAGGCTAGATAGGTTTTGTGACTACCACCAACAATGTGGTCACAACACGGATTACTGTCTAGAATTGAAGGATGACATCTAAAGGATGATTGATTAGGGGAAACTGATGTTCGATGAAAGCAACCCAATATGCCCTAAGAATCAATCTCTGCACATCTACACACACCCCCTCAACACCAATAACATCGATTATGTTATCAACACCATCGGTGTTGACAGTGATCCTAGGCCACCCCAGTAGCCGTTCGTGGTCCATGTGCCTTAGTGTAGTGCACCAGCATCACCAGTGGCTAGTCAAAGCTGGCAATAGCTATTTGTTTTGAAAGTTCCTCCCTAGGCATCCACCCCCACACCACCTATTAGCAAAACCACATCACCCTACCCATTAAAACCCATAGCTCTATTTATCATTAGGGGGTTGACTCCTTCAATAGCCCTTGTCCCATGCAAGATAGTTGAACAACCTTCTCGTTCCAAAAAATGGGAAGTGCATTCCACAGGTGAGACATTGAGAGGAAGTACCATCCCCAAGTGATTCCAAGCCTACATCTTCACCCCCTCTATCTATGCCCTCATCACCAAAGAGGTACATTGCTATAACAACACAATTCGTGCTGCCTCACCAAAAGGGCTCTAAACCCAAATCCGAAATTGTCCCTTCTTAGGAGATTTGTCTTCTGGGAAGAATAGAAGAGGAGGAAAGCCGTAAACAAGGGGGTGGTTAGGACCCCTTGGATGCCCTCACTTAGGTTAAGCAAGCTCTAAAACAAAAATAAACACTACATTAAGCTTGTACAACCTAATCATGATGTCCGTCCCACACCGTGAGGCTCTGATCTGCATGTTGACGACGATTCTAGTCAACGAAGACATGCTAATGGAAGAGGGAGCAATTCATTCGGTCATGCTTCCCTCCATGCCTGTAGAGCCAAAACTGTCTCAACTAACTTTCTACAATGGCTCCATTAGGGAAGATCCTGAAAGGGGCCAGGTGACTACAACACCCCTATTCATCACAATTTTGATCGAGCAACATCGGATCTGAAGAGTACACATTGATGATGGTGCTGCCACGAATTTCATCCCCTTCCCTATTGTGGATAAGTTGGGCATGGTTGACTAGATTAGACCCACAATGACATCATGCCTAAGGTCATTCAATATGGTGGAGGTCATGGTGAAGGGCACGGTCCACATAGACTTCATGGCAGGGGATCAGTTCTCCATGAACGCAATGTTCATTGTGGTCAAGGAGATGCCTAGGTTTAACCTGATCCTGGGGAGATCATGGTTAGCACAACTTAGGGTTGTCTCTTTGTCCATTCATCAGGAAATCCACCTACCATATGCATGGAGGGAGGTGGTGATCCATGGTGACGAGGTAGTGGCACAAGCTATCAATAACATAGACATGGAGAAGGGCTCAGAGGTCGTAACCTCTAAGAATGAAGTGCCTGCTTATGCATGAACTAACCATCCAGTGGGGAATCGGCTCAACAGGCTAGTTTTGAAAATAAAAGTGTGTGGGCTGAGTTGTCCTTCCAAGCAGGGAACAATGATGTAAACGAAGGCCCTGAAAAACTCGGCCTTACGTTCCGCTCCACCCATGATGGATCAAGAAGTAGCTACGCACAGCATGGCAACCCTACTGCTTCCTACCCAGTCACCATCCTTTGTATATTTACCATCTTTTTTTGTTTTGCATCCATCCATCTATGTAAGTTACGAGTTAGCGGTTCTCCAATTTGTTAATGTATCATCTCTTCGGCATGTTTCTCCATGGCCTGAAATGGCCTAAAACTAGTAGTGGCCTAAAATGGCCTAAAACTATGTTCCCCCACTGCCTGAAATGGCCCAAAACTATGCTATGCTATGGCCCGAAATGGCCTAAAACTATGCATGGCCTGAAATGGCCCAAAACAATGCTACGCTATGGCCTAAAATGACCTAAAACTAGCAATGGCCCGAAATGGCCTAAAACTATGCATAGCTCGAAATGGCCTAAAACTAGCACATAAAAGCATGAAAATTTTACATAAAACTTAGCACATAGCCAATGCATAAGTTAGTGTAGAATTGATTTATTTTTTGAAATTCTCCTATTTATTCGAAACTTTTGCCTTTTAGAAAATGTTTGCAAAAATTTTACAAAATTTCAAAATTTCAAAAAAAAATTCCCATGCTATCATGGGTTATCTCTGCTTGCATCATCTTTGTTATTTTCTTCTACATCACCCCCTTTTGCATCGCCTTCCCCTATGTCATCCTCTGCCACCCCTTCATTCCTGCCCTCTACAAGCCCTATGCCATCATCAGGAACCTACATCGTAGAAATGAAGTAATTAGCTAGGGCAACACACACAAGCTACAACAGAGCATGAGCATTAACACAGAAGAAAGTGATTGACCTGAGATGGACCTATGTCCTTCTTGAAGGGTATCCGATCTAAACCAAGTCTGAGGTGGCACCAAACCTCCTCTGCCGTGATATCCACCCAATACTTGTTGCTTGGTTCAGTGTCTGCAGCAGCTTTCTCCTTTTTAGTTGCCATCCACCTCGGTGGTCCCAGAGAAAAGGAGGCAGTTGCAATCTCTCTTGTGGGAAGGTCCACTTCCCGTTCAGGAGATTCCATAACCTTTACCTACTCTTTGAACTTGTCATAGGCCTCAGAAACGCCAATAGCATTTATGAATGCCTCATAGGTAAATGCCTCTACAGCGGCGTCCCTGTATAGTTTACGATAGGTGCCATGTTCCAATTTATACATATGTTTATGGTTTCTCTGGGACTGCCCCCATTCATAAACCCTGGCATTAAAATCTTTCCAATCTTGACATTTCTAGGCCAACAAGTTCATTTTCATCCACTATTCTATTATTTTGTGGGTGGATTTGTTGTTTTGATGCACGACTGTCCAAAATTTGGCGTAATCTATCACAACCGAGTGCCAGTCCTCATTATTAGTGTCACAGGCTATGAGGAATTCATTCCTTGATTTGAGGTCTTCTACCTCGGTGCTTAGGTTGACCTTCTCTTACTCAACTTTTTGGATCCATTTCCATAGGTCCTTGTTGATGCACTTATACTTCCATAAAGAGCAGGTCGAGTGCAAAGCACATTTGCTGACATCATCATATGAGCGATGAGATACCTCGATCACTTTAGGTGGGAATGTAGGCATGGCACCAACTTTCAAAGGTTGTGTCGGGTCCCATTTGAGCCGAGAGGTTATCACAACATAAAGAGTATATTATTCACATTAGCGTAGCAAGGTTAAAAAATTCGAGAACTCTAGCGTAGCAACATGAGAGCACCTAGCACTACTATTTACCCACTTCAGGGTCAACCTATTGAAGACGATCGATCATGTCATCAATGATCCCTTGCATGAAGATAAGCTTATCAGGGGTCTCGGCCCATGGTTCCACACGAATCAAAGGAGGTCCTACAATATGAATAGTGGCATTTTTCATACAACTAAGCATGTCAGCAATGGCCGAAATGGACTATGAAAAAGTAGGTATATCATTAAACTCACCAACATCTAATTGTAGTGCCACTCCCTCCTGATTTAGAGTGGTGGTAGCATCCTTGGTAGAAGTCCCTTCTGGGTTGATGTGAGCTTCTCCTTTATTTACTAGCACTTTTCCTTTTGAGACACCAACATCCTCTTTATTCACGAGAAATTCCTCTTCATCTCTAAAAATGTCCTCCTTGTTAGTAGGAGGATTTTTCCTAATAACAAGAGCCCCTACCTTAGCGACAGGAGCTCCTTTCCTCTTGACCAGGGCCCTTTCTTCCGAGATTGGGGCCTCCATATCTTTATTTGTCGCTATACCATCCGAAATCATTGATCTTCGGCTGGAAGGAAACAGAGACTATAGGACTATCAGACATGCACAGAAGACCCTACCTTCGCGTAAGGGTGGGTTGGAATGAATGAAGGCAGAGTACCTTGGATGGTCCACACGTAGATCAAGCAAGGATTTCCCCAAATGTATACCAAGGTGCTATACGTTGGGTTATACGTGAATGGCGTAGTAGGCGTAAAACAGAGCGTAAATGACATAATTGATGCGAACTGAGCGTAAACGTAAAAGAGCGTAAATAGAATACATGCAAAAATTAATGCAAACTGTAACATATTTTAGGAAGAAAATGTAACAATGGCATTTCAAAATGAGAGTTACAATGCACCGGTCTAACGCAATTGTGGCTTTGACACAAGGCAGACAAAAAGCCCCAATGGATGCAGGGATGATTGTGGGCTAGTTCACACTATAGGCACAGTGTAGAGGCTGTATGCTCAGTGTACAGGGTTGTCTAGCGTACAAGGTTCTCTGCTCTGGTTCTCAGCGTCTCTTCTCTCTGGTTTGTTCCAAAATTTGCCAACCGACCTAGATCTCATCAAAAACTAGGGCTTTTATACAGGTTTGGACGTTAGACTCGGGTTGGGTGACAAGTGGCACGTTGACCGAGTGCAAAAGCATAAAAATTTACAAGTGTACAATATGTTACATCTGTTGGCCATATACGTTGAGCGTATATGCTGTATCTGATGGGTGTAGACTCTAGACGTATACGCTAGATGTGTTGGACGTATACGCTTGGTGTGCTAAGCGTATACGCTGGATATGCATGGGCATATATGCTTGGGGTGCTGAGTGTATATGCTGGATGTGCATGGGCATATACGCTTAGCGTATACGCTGTGGATGCTGAGCGTATATGCTGGAATGTATACGATGAAGGATGCTGATCGTATATGCTAGAGCATATACGCTGAAGGATGTTGATCGTATACGCTGAAGGTTGCTGGGCATATATGCCAGGGAATATACGTTGATGGTTGCTGCCTTGTACCAAGTCTTGTTCTACAGTGCTGTTTCCATGCCGTCTTTGGGGATTGCATGCTAGGCATATGCATTAGTCGTACAAGCTAAACATACTTGTGAGGTATGTATGCTGGTCGTGTACGATGTGAACATCAGGCATATACGCTGGGCGCATACGCTGTGAACATCGGGCATATACGTTGGGCGCATACGCTGTGAACTTGAGTGTATATGCTAGGTGTATACACTATGACTGTGAACTTTGAGCATATACACTGGGCGTATACACTAAGAATGTAGACTTGGGCGTATACGCTGGGCGTATATGTTGAGAATGCATACTTAGTGAAAATTAAGAATTTGATCTATGAAGTTGCCATGTTTGGTACCAGATGTAGCCGTGGTTATCTGTGAGTCCCAGAGACCTGCTTCTTATTGGAAAAGTACTAAGCTCAAAATTTTGTGATGTTTCATTAGCCCCTCTTTGTTGATGCCTGGAGGAATCGACCTGATAAGCATAGACAAAGAAGTGCAAAACACCATAAGTAACTCGATAAAGTCATTGTCCTTTGCCACTTGAATAGACATCATCACACCGTGTTCCATGGTACATAGGATTGGGAAAGTTAAATCTGTAGCTGGTAGGAAAATGGAGATTGTGGGGATTGGTAATTGACCAAGGGATTGTGCTTGGTAAAGGGGATGCTCTGGTGTGTGTTTTGTTGATCCTTGTCAATAGCCATTATTTGGCAGACTTGGAATCAATACATGAGATGTGCTTTCTTTGGCTGAACAAGACTCTTGGTTACTGTCCAAGAGGACTTGTTGGCAAGACCAAAGCCATGTGATGATGTGTTGCATTCTTTGGAGGAACAGGGCCAGTGTTTAGTGTTTTAGGGGAAAGTTTGTTGGCGGAGAGCCAAAGCCATGCAACGAGATGTCACTTGATTGTTTTAGATAGGAGCATTTTCTTTCAAGACAATTGTCATCTTGTCCTTTTTTCTTGGGCGAGGAAGAAGCTTTGTTTTGATCTTGTACTCACGCTCAAGTTCTACGTTGTGTGTTGCAACTGCTTAAAGGTGTTACAGTGCTGAAAACTTTGAGCATACATCTTCTCTTTGAGCATGCCATCTTCTCTTGCTTTGGGTAAGCATCTTTTTAAGTATTTTGATGATGGTTTTGTTTGTTGCCTCTGCTTGCCCATTGCTTTGAGGGTAGTAAGAGAATGAAAACAAGTTTTTTATCCCTAGACTTTCGCAGAAAGTCTTGGTTTCGGCACTGTTGAATTATGGCCCATTGTCAGTGATGATCGTCATGGGAACGCCAAAAAGGGTTACAATATTTTCAAGAATGAAGTTACATACATGTTTAGATGTGGTTTTTCGAAGGGGAATAGCTTCTACCCACCCACTTCGTGAAGTATTCTATTGCGGTTATGATGAAACTATGTCCTACATAAGATGAGGGTGTTATTGGTCCAATAAGGTCCAACACCCACTTTTGAAAGGGCCATGTGATTTGCGTTGTATGCAACTCATTTTGTGGGACATGAATTAGATTACCGTGTCTTTGACAGGTATTGCATGTTTTAGCCTTGGAGAGACAATCATACTCCATGTGTGGCTAGTAATAGCCTAAGCGTCTAATCTTTGTTGCCATTGCTTTTAGTGCTATGTGTCCTCCGCATAGTCCGTCGTGTACTTGTTCAACGATGGTTTGGGCATCAGTATTACCAACGCATGTTAGCAATATGCCCTCGTAGGATCAACGACACAACGTGTCCCCTACCAGTACGTATTGCCTAGAATGTTTTTTTACTGCATCTTTTTGTGCATTCTTCAAGTGTTGCGGTGTTTCACCGTGTAGAAGATACTCTTTTATGTCATCATACCATTCTATCACATGTGTTGTACTAACAGACGCTATTGGCAACGTATCAAGGGTATCGGTTATTGGTTCGGCACAATTGGTTATGGAGCTTGGCAATGTATGGAACATGTCAGGTGAGATATTTAATGCTAAGGTGGCCAGTACGTCTGTGATGGTATTATCATTTCTAGAGATGTGTTGCACATCAATGTTTTCAAATCACTTCATTAAGTGTTTTGCCAAGTCACAGTATGGTTGTAAATGTTGTGCTTTGCATGTATAAATATCTGTAACTTGGTTCAAAACCAATTGTGAATCTCCTCTGACCACCAGTCGTGTGATGTTTGAAGCCAATGTTGCTGTGAGACCTCTAAGGAGACCTTCTTGCTCTACTATATTGTTGGTAGAGTGAAAGTTAAAATGATAAGCAAAGGGTCTGATCTCCTCAGAGGGATAGGTGATGACAGTGGAAGCACTTCCCCCTCGAGAGGTGGATGCTCCATCAAATTTTAGAATGACATCATAGTCATCGGGCACTATGTCTATTGCACTTATATTCTCATCTGGGAATTCTGGCTCTATTGTCGCTTGATCATGTGCTGGTGATATAGCCATTCGATTTGCTATGGCTTACCCTTAACTGATGATTGCGCTATGTAATGTAGGTCAAACTCAGCTATCATGACTTTCCAACGTGCTATTCGACTTGTCTCATAAATGTTTCCTGTGATGGCTCTGAGCACATTATCCTTGTAGATTATGTTAACTTGATTGTGGAAGAGGTAATGTCACCATTTCTTTAGAGAAAAGACTAAGGCTAAACATGACCTCTCTACATCGTTGTATTTCTTCTCATGGCCTACTAATGCATGGCTCAAGTAGTAGACAAGGACTTCAATTCCATTATCTTGTTTCTGGCAAAGCATGCATGCGATTGATGAATCTGAAGTTGCGAGGTAGATGTAAAATGGTTTATCATTTTGAGGTGGATAAACCATGGGCAGCCGGGTAAGTGCCATTTTAATATTATCAAATGCTTCCTGGCACTGTGGATTCCATTCAAAATGGACATTCTTGTGCAATAAGTGATTCATAGGTTTTAATTTATCTGTTAGTTTTTCTATGATCCTTTTGATGAACTGTAGTCTACCTTGTAGACCTCGAAGTTCAGTAAGGTTGCCAGGTGGTTTTAGGTTTGTTATGGCCTTAACCTTATCGGGGTCTACTCGTATCCCTACTTTTGAGGCTATGAATCCAAGCATTTTACCTGTTTTGATGCCGAAGATGCATTTCTTTGGGTTAAGTCTTAGTTCATATTTTAAACAACATTTTAATACGAGGTCAAGATCTTGTATGTGTTGTTCCGATGTCTTTGATTTAACCACAATGTCGTCCACGTAGTCGTTGAGTGAGTATAACATGTAATCGCTAAAGATGAATGTCATCGTACTTTAATACGTGGCCCCAGCATTTTTGAGATTGAAGGGCATCATCGTATAACAAAAGGTTCCCCATGGTGTCATAAAGGTAGTTCGGAGCTGATGCTCTGGGTTGATACGTATCTAGTTGTATTCCAAGAATCCATCCATAAAAGATAATAGGGCATGCCCAGCGGTTGAGTTGACAAGTTGATCGATGCTGGGTAGGAGAAAATCATCTTTTATGGTTGCAAAGTTGAGATCCCGGAAGTCAATGCATAAGCGAATTCTTCTGTTCTTCTTTGAGATAATGACCATGTTGGATACCCATTCGGCGTAATTGACAGCTCGAATGAAACAAGCCTGATAAAGTTTGGTGATCTCATTGTGAACTGCCAATGCCACCTCAGGTTTAACCTTTCGTGCTTTTTTCTTTATTGTCCTCAATTTTGGATCAAGGATAATGTTATGCTCGACGATTCTAGGGTCCAACCTAGGCATGTCTATGTATGACCAAGAAAATGCCTTTATGTTGTCCCTAAGCACATTCTCTAGGTCTTTGGCCAGTTGAGGTTGTAATAATGTACTTAGTTTTAACATTTTGAATTCTCCATCGGGCATGGTGATGGGGGTTTCGGTCAATGGGTCTTCAATAATGTTTTCAGCTTCTATGTCGAGGGGCTTCATCATACCTTTGTAGTTGTCTAGTGTTTGCTGTGTTGAGGCTATGACTGCATCGTCCATTGATGAACATAAGTGGATGAGATTTATGTCGATGTCCCTTGTAATTTTTCCATATGGTCCATCAATGATTAACGGTCCAGCTAAATGCTGACAATCCATCAGACTTGCTCCTGCCAATAAGCAGAGAGAAAAATGAGGTGATGAGTATTTTTCCATGTTCTCAGGCAAGTTAAATTGTGTGCACGTGCAAAATGGTGGTTCATTGTCACATCAGGACGCATGGCAGTTTAAGGCCTTACTGGGCCGTAGGTGGCAGTTTAAGGCCTTACTGGGCCAACATGGCAGTTTAAGGCCATACCGGGCCAATAATGTACACAGGAGAGTTTGCGCTGAAATGTTCGGTGTGAACACGTGAAGTTGGGTTTATAGGTGAACCAGGATGTAGTAATTTCTGTTTTATTTTAAATATATATATATATATATATATATATTATTTTTATTTTTATTTTTTGAGCAAATTTTGATTAAAATGAGTGGAAAAAGGCAAAAAAGAGGCAAATTGGAACGCGGCAGCGTTGGCAGTGGCAGAGCACTATATAAAGGGGGGGGAGGTCATTTGTCACATTATTGAATTTTCCACGAGCGTAAGTATCGAGTGTAAATCTTGAGCATAGACGACCCAGCGTAAGCGTAAACTACTAAACCCTGGCATGAGCATAAGCGTAAAATCTCAAACCTAGAGCATAGACATAAACAACTAAACCTTAGCGTAAATGCAGAGTGTAGAGGTTCTAGCATTAGCGTAGAGACTCAGACTCCGACATAGAGGTTTAGCATAGGCATAAAGATCAAAGCATAAATCTATCAATCCCAGCATAGAGGATGTTGAGATGGGCAAAGGAAAGGAAGTGGGAGGCCAGGGGAGGAAGGGACCTGAACTAACCTTCATGGAGGAGAGTGAGACCATGCTGTAGTGTCTGCCTAGGCCAAGGGTTCCATCGTGGCCTAGATCTTCACACAGGTAGGCTCTGATCTTGTCTCTGTTAGTTATTTTCATCTATACCAGTTTCTTAGCATAAACAGTCAGCGTAGAGGGTTTCAGTGTATACGCCCAGCGTAGACAGTTAGCATAGACAAATAGCGTAGAAGATTTCTATATGCTGAGCGTATACTGTACATAGCCTAAGTTGTTTGTAGCGTAATCTGTTTTATCAATGCACAGTGTAAAGAAATTTCCGACATGAAGCGTAGATGATTTTATCAGCGTATACGCTGATTGTTTGCTCACAGTGTCTAGCATAGACTGTTTACACAGTGTTCAGCATAGAGTATTTACATAGCGTATACTATTTACACAGTGTATACTATTTATGTAGCATATACGCTGGATGCTATTACGGCGTATACGCCAAGGGTTTTTTTTTATGACGTATATGCTGAGGATAAATAATTTGTTCAACGGCGTATATGCCGTGTTAGGTAGAGCGTAAACAATTTTGATAGTGTATATGCCAGGTTAGGCAGCGTATACGTCGAGCATAAATAGTAATTTTTCTAAGTGTTGGCCTATAATATAAAGTTTTGTTTTTCGTCTGCTTTTCATGTATGGCTGATCTACGGTGGAATTTTGGTTGCTTGTAGGGACACTAAACCTAGTTGGGGTACTTACATGGTTTGGCCCCATTGAGGCTGATGAACCTACCCCAGATTTAACTATTAACAACAATGGGGTCTGGTTTAGAGAAGGTGCATGTGAATTCTTGGCCTTCATGCTGGATAGGTTCAAAGTGGTTATCTAGTCGAACCCAAGTGAATTGGTGGCATGGAGCGTGCTTGAGGCAATGTTGCCGGGAGCCATGGAGGATGTCACAGTCTTCATGGAAGACATTGATGAGGGACCACTTGTGATCGAGGGTGGCCCCTCTAGTGGGCCAAAATCCACTCGCTCGTTAACGTGCATGTGGGCCTAATTGCTGCGAGGGTGCAATTATCTAAACAACACTCTGTTTTTAGCTACGCGCGTGCACATGTTGTTCCAGAACCCTCCTAGTACCGTGTACTAGGTGGATAGGTAGGATCATTTAAGCTTGTTTTTTCTATTTTTTATGTCGTTTGGCCTTTGCTTCTATTTTGACAAACGTTCTTTCACAGGCCCCAAGTTAACTCGGACGGAACATGCGTTGAGGATGATGGGTTTTCTCTAGCTCGTAGCACTCTAGAGGCCTTTATGGCGGGTCCCACCCTTCGTGGAGCTGTATTAGCTTAAACCAAGGGTGATATTGTACATTTTCACAAAAGATTCTCTAGAGCATTCGCTCAATGCACAGCTCGTGGATGGTTGCATGGAGATTGGTCGCCTAAGGGACCAATTTTTCCTCGCGACTCTAACTTGGGTAGCACCTCTAAGTACATAACTGAAGGTAAATGAAAATATTTTCTAGATGTGTTAACGTGTTTGTTCAACTGTCAGGGGGGTTATACTGATATGATGATTTCGAATTATACCTACAGTTGATGTTCCTCCTAGCGGAGACCCTGTTGCAACTGGACGAACTGAGACTACCCTATCAATAAAGTTCGGGGAGGTCAATAAGGCTCAAGAATGGTTGTGCACTCGTGCCCCATCATCCATTATTCATTGTTTAGACAATGCTGGCCTTATGGAGCTCTTTACGACCCCGAGCCCTAATGTGTCAATAGCAGAAATGATTGGGATCGTAGATTCCTTCAATGAGTCTGTATTTTACTATAACACTCGGATTAAGGGTGTTAAGATAGTTTTCCATCTGTCGCTTGAATTCTTTTCGAACTTGTTTGGTGTACCGATGGATAGTATAAATGTAGTTTTAGACAGGACTCATAAAGAGCTCCATACGGTTCATGAATTAGAGGACTGGTTAGGTGTTGCTAAGGGTGCCAAGGGATTCCCTATGCAGGGGAAGGCAAAGGTTGAGGATGTGAATGAATTATATCCCCTATTTAGGGTGTGGGTATTCCCTAAATTCCTTTCCTAGGTGCGGAGTCTTGGGGTCGAAGCTGTCCATATTATGCGCACCGTCCTGGAAACCAGCATGCGTTATAACTAGGCCCAATTTTTGTTGTCGGGCCTGCACAAAGAGATAGTGTGATTGCACTCGAATGTCGAGGCACAGTCTAACTTTACTTTCACCTTCTTTGCCGGTTATCTTCACTGCTTAGCCGAGTTTCTGGTGGTTCGTGCAGACAACAAGTATGTTCTACAGGATCGGGGTCAATTATCCCACCCATGGATTTACCATTTATTTGAAACAGCCAAGTCCCAAGATGCACCCGAGGGAATTGATGAATCCATCTCAATCACAATAGGGGGATCATCTGGTACCTCAATCCACACACATGACAGTGTGGGGTTGGAACTAGACGATGTGCCTTATACTGCGAAAAGGGCAGAATGGGTCATCAAAAAAACCATTGACAAGGCCAAGTCAAAGTTGACAAAACATGAACATTCAACTGAGGAGGCCTCAAATGTGGACGAGCCATAGGTTAAGAGCATACAATTCAAGATACCTACCTGAGGTAAGTAAACTTAGTACCCTTATTGCTTTATCATTTTCATCTTACTCATGATTTTCAACTACTTACATGTTATTGATGCCTTCAGACTTGATTCGAGAAGTGAGGAGGCAGGAATTAGAGATGATCATTGAAGAGGAGGAAACCAGAATGGAGTTATTAACTGATGAGGAAGAGGCCGACAAGGATCAGATGGAAAACATGGAGGAGCTACGAGAAGACACCACGGAGACTGAGCCGATGGATGACCAAAGGTGTGTCGATGAAATGTTCAGTAGCTTCCTCAAGGGAAAGTTGGACCTTGGCGATCCTCCAAACCCAGAAGGGGACAGGGAACATGGTATATTTTCTTTTATTTTTCTATTCTATTATGTTACTTTTTGAGTTGTTGTTTTATGGTATTTTTCTTTTATTTTTTTTATTGCTGCCAAACGAAGGTAGTGAAACCAGGACGATGCGGTTGGATGTGCCCATGAAAATGGTTCCCCCTGAAAGGACCGTGGAGGTTAGTCTATCTCGCACTCGTGGGCCATTTACTTTGATAGAGATGCCAAGTAAAATGGATTTTATGGCTAGTATCGCTGAGGAAGTTGTTGAACGAATCCAGGAGGTCCACCCTAAAATAGGTATATATATTTCGAGAGGTTTGCAGCTTTAGAGTTTTACACCCTTTTTTGTCGCTTTAGCATTTGCTCTTTTTGTGTACATAGGTGCCAAACTGAGGTGGGATCCTTCTGAGAAAGTTAACATAGAGAGTTTGCCTACATTATCCCTAGAAGTCGAGCAGGTGCCCAGGCTAGTTTATGAGGAAGTGGCGAAGGGTCTTGTTCACAATGCCAAATCGCTATGGACCTGTAGGCGTTCCATCGAACAATTGTGGTTGTAGATTCAAACAAAGGAGAAAGAAGTTTCCAAGTTGTCAGTTGAGCGTGATGATCTCAAGGCTTGATATGAGTTCTCCTCTGCTAAACTAAGTTGTGATTGCTCTTGGCGGACCTCCGAGGTTACGTATACCAGTTATTGGAATTTGCTCAATGGTCACGTGTCACTAACACGGAGACTAGCAGAGCGTAAGGCTTAGATAGACCTACTAAACCTCAAGTGTCAAGATTGGAAAGCTTTCGCTTCCAAGGTACGCAAATGGGGTCAGGATGAAAAGAACCACAAACATCATTATAAGAAATCGTTGAAAGAAGTGTCCATTGAAAAGCGCCAACTGGAAATGTTTGTGGAGGGTCTGGGTTTGCGCTCTACTTTTGATAACTTTTCTCAAAACACAACCGTCGAGATGGAATCACCTACAAGGGTAATCACGATCGCTTTTGGGGAGGTATCCATGGTTGAATTCCCTCTTAAGCATCCTACCTGGTCAGCTGTTGATAAGGGGAAGGCCTTGGCAAATGTCGACCTAGGCCTTGATGGGACTGACTGGACCAGTGTCTTAGAAGAGGAAATCCTTCACTGGCTGGAATTCGGCTTAGGGGGATCCCCTGCGGTAAGCATTTTGTTATTATGACCTTTGTTCGTTGCCCATTGTTTGGAATTTCATCTTTCTCTTGTTCTTACGTTGATTATCTCTTTTTTGCATTTTCAGGATCAAGATAGTAATGATGTCTACGAAGCTGGTCCTAGTGAAGCGGGGGCCCATGATGCCAGCGGGTCTAAAGAGGACGTCCCTCCCATCCCAGATGTTTAGTTTTTTTTTTGTTTAGTTTTTTCATTTTTTTTACTCAGATTTATATGAGAATTGTAAATTGAGATGAATGAAACTAGTTAACTCTTATACTTGTACATCATTTCATATATAAAATTTCTTTTTTGTTGATTTTTAGCTTAATTGTAAACACGACACGACAATGTAAAATGTTTTGGTTTATTTTTGTGGTTTAAATGTAATGCGTGGATGTAATTATAAGTCGGAGTATAATGACAAATGAAAGAGGAAAACAAAGTATAAGTGGATGATCTAGTTTAGGGCCATTTTGGGCTAGATTCGCACTAGTTTAAGGCTGTTTCGGGCCAGATCCACACTAGTTTAAGGTCGTTTCAGGCCACTTGCATAGTGTAAGGCCGTTTCGGGCCCCAGCGTAAGCAAGGAACGTTTCAAATGACACAGGTGGATTTCTCGATTTATCGACCATTTTTTATCATGGTTAGTTTTATGTCATTGCGGACATGCTAGTTTAATGTCGTCTCGGACTACTTGTAGTTTAACGTCATTTCGGACCAGTCATAGTTTAACGTCATTTCAGACAGTTGTTTATTTATTTATTTATTATTTATTGGTTTAGTAATTTTTTGATTTTTCACATTTTTACGTTGGGAGTAGAGGTAGCGGGTATGATTCTATATTCAGCGTCCCCTTCGCAGATCACGTTGAATGGTAACTTAGCCCAAGGGATGTCTGATGGAATAGTCCCCGCATCGGTGTTTTTAAATGTTTCAACATTTGGTATGAGTTCTATGTTAGTTTTTGTTTCTAAGTGAGGAGGTGTATGTACAATGTCTGGTCCAGATAGTTCTATTTTGGGTGGGTTTTCTTCTGTGTTTAAAGGATTATCGCCTAGTGGCTGTTATCCATTTATATCGTGTTACCTAGGCTCTTCGAGCTTAACCTCTGAGACTTGGTTTGTGTCTATGTACGATGAAATTATGGGTGTTGTAGCCTCCCCGTGTATGATGATTTCACCACCTTCATAAGACAAATGAATCTCTTGGTGTATCGGGGATGAGACTGCTTTCAGTTGGGCTAACTAGGGCCTTCCTAATATTAGGTTGAATCTTGGCATCTCATCGATTACTACGAAGTCGATGGATGTGGGGAATTGATCCCCTGCTATGAAGTCTAAAGTCACAGTGCCTTTAACTATCACACGTGACCACTGAATGATTTCAAGCATGTGGTGGTAGTTGGTCTGATTAACTCTGTGAGCCTGAGTTGTTCAATGATGGGATATGGTACTATGTTTGTGGCAGCTCCATCACCTACGTGGACCCTATGTATCTGGAATTGGTTTACTCTTATTGTTATAAACATAGGGGCCGTTGTTATCTCCCCTGTTTTCTTATCCACCTTGATGTTATCGTTATGGAAACTTAGTGGTTTGGAAGTTGATCCTTGGAACGAGTATATTACCACATGAATCGAAGGCTCATTTGGAGGCAAGTCCTCGCTTACTGTCATAGACGTTAGCATGTGCACCAAAGCTTCACGATGTGTTCGAGATGTTAAAACTAGGTTATATAAGCTTAGCGAAGTATTCTTTTGTTTGAGCGCTTGTGTAACCTGTGTTAGGGTTGTTGCTAGGTCTCTACTATTGGGCATGTGTTTATCAACAATAACTTGGTCCATTGGGCCCAACAGTTTTATTTCGTGCATCGTTGGTCTATTATTTTCTTTTCGAATTGTTGATTTGGGCGTATCATGTTTTCTGGATGATTTCCCCTCATGGCCTGTATTTGGTTTATCATTAGGTTGTATCATGGGTTTAATCGAGTAGGTTTAGGAGGTCCTAAGGCTACCCGTTGATGCTTCTTTTCTAAGCGCTCGCGTGTAAGCCTGTCCGCTAAGCATTCTCATGTTGGACGCGGGGGCATAGATGGTGTTAATGCTAGGTATTGGTTAACTTCGAATGAATCGAGGATTTTCAGTGTGCTTTTGATGACTTAAAGAAAGAGCTATTACATTTGCCAATGGGTTTCTCTCCACAAAGGGATCAACCCTTCTACATCTACTTGGCAAGTTCAAATATGTCCATAGTTACACTGTTGTGTCAAAAGAGGGACTACAGGTTGAAAATCCCCATATGTTATCTAAGTCATGCTCTATTTGCATATGAAACAAGGTACAATAAAGTAGAGTGTAATTTCTTGGCATTGGTTTTCATGCTCAAGAAATATAGACACTATCTTTTTCGTAGGCAAGTTAACATAATTTACAAGAATAACATTCTACAGGCAATCATGAACAATTTATACAAGAGTAGGAAGATAGCCTGATGGAAAGCCATCACAGCAAAATTTGACTTACACTATGTCGACCAATCTTCTACAAAAGGCTAAGCGATAGATGATCAACTTGTGGCATCACCTGTTAACGATCAGGCAATGATAGAGCCTAAATTTCTAGACGAACATGTACATAGTTTAAGCCCTGTATCAACAGGCCTCAAAGTGACATTACACTTTGATGGAGCTTTGACTACCAGAGGCAATAGTGCCACCATCGTCATCATGCTTTCCCCTGAGGATGTTCGCCCATTGGCTTACCGCCTGGCGTTTCCTTATATGAACAATGTGGAAGAATACGAGGGGCTCCTTAGGGGACTAGTAGCAGCTACAGAACTAAACGTTCAACACTTGGCAATCCGAGGTGATTCAATGCTTGTTGTCAATCAGATCATAGAAATCTATGTCTACAAAGCTGTGCATCTACAACCATATTGCGATATGGCTAAAGATCTTCTAAAACAATTTACAACGACTAACAGCTGACACGTGCCACATAGTAAGAACACTGTAGCTGATGCACTAGCTATACTAGCTTTAAACATGCCACCACATTTCCCACTTTAATGATGGAATGTACAGATCCTGTCATCCAAGTAGTGCAAATCTCTTCTTTGAGTATGGAAGGAACGCCAGAATGGTACGACAACATTAAAACCTACCTTCTACGTGGCAAACCACCGCACAAGTTGACATCTGCACAAAAGGACGTAATCCGCAAGAATGCTAGGTAGTACGTCATCATCAAAGACAACATTCTATGTAGGCTCTCCTTTGATGGGGTATTATTAACTTGCATTAATAATGACCAAGCACAAAGGATAGTTAGCAAAGTCCATGAGGGACTATGTGGAGGACACATAGCCCCATAAGCCATGGCTACTAAAATTAGACTCTTAGGGTATTATTGGCTATACATGAAACAAGATTGCCTTACCAAAGTTAAGACATGTGACACATGTCAGCATTAAGAAAATCTAATACACATGTCATCAACTGAGTTGCATACCACACAGATCATGTGGCCATTCCAATGATGGGGGCTAGATATCATAGGCCCCATCATGCCTAAGTCTTCCATAGAACATAGTTTCATTGTCACCGCCATTGAGTACTTTACAAAATGGGTCAAGGCTATTCCCCTACAAAAGACTACATCTCAGCAAGTTCGCCATTTTATCTTAGATAACATAGGAACAAGGTTTGGGCTTCCCATGACTATTGTGACTGACAATGGGCCATAATTTAGTACTATCGAAACAAAATATTTCTGCAATAACCTTGGTATTAAACAATCTTTTTCCTCACCATATTACTCACAAGAAAATGGTCAAGCAGAAGCAACAAACAAGGTGGTTATCAATTTACTAAATAAAATGCTCAACAGCAACAAGAAACGATGGCATGAGAAAATCCTCTACGTGCTATGGGCCTATCATACGACATGCAAAACAGCTACTGGTAGGATACCATATAGCCTAGTCTACAGATCTGAAGTAGTGTTGCCCCTTGAACTATAGGTTCCCTCACTACAGATGGTCCTCTGCACAGTTAAAAATGAGACTCAACATAATGAGTCCAGGATCATGGATCTAGACTCAATGGAGGAGAAACACATCCAAGCACTTAACAACATCGAAAAATATCAGGATATGCAAAGGAAAAAGCATCATCACAACCTACATCAATGATTGATTAAGAAAGGAAACTTGGTCCTCAAAGCCATTTGTGAACCAGTGAGCAAATCTTTTGCAAGCTGGGAGGGCCCCTTTCTAGTCGTCAATCATTCAGGCTAGTAGATAGTAACAATAATCAGCTTGCAAACCCAATGAATCATATGTACATGAAGAAGTACCACATTTAGATGTTAGCTCGGCTAGAATGCAAGGTAATAATCATCCACTATGATGTAAAATTGGTAGTTTTGTAAGAGACGTCTGCTATGACATAAAACTGGCAGTGTTGTACATGTCTGCTATGACGTAAAACTGGCATTCTTTGCACGCTTCCGCCACGATGCTAAACTAGTAAGGCTTTCGACTGTCTGCCATGATGTAAACCTGGCAAGGTAAGCATCCTTATACTAAGACGTTAAACCAGCATAGACTTGTCCCTGGGTCATGACACAAAACTGACATCCATAGCACAGTCTACTAGGACCATAAACTAGCTCTTCCATCATCTACTACAACATAAAACTAGCACATTCTAGTCTGCCTAGACCTTAAACTAGGACCATGGTCTGCTGGGACTTAAAATCAGTAATGACAATATACCAGGACCTAAAACTAGGATCTTTCAATAGACCATCCACGAAACAAGTGGGCCTCACCATTTTTTGCATGACATCCCCATTAGAAAGAATGGGTAGGGCGTTAGAACAGACACAACATTGCTAACCTTGGCATTTTACTAATTATTCAGATATGCCGAAGGGCATACTACTAACCCCTCACAGATGCCGCCAAAATGGTCACTTAGCAATTGCATCTCCCGAGATCAGCATCACCAATTGGAGCCCCAAGGAAACTATGGTCACCCATAGCCTTGGTTGCCTCTAGTCGCCACCATTGTCAGGATCTGGCTTTTAAATTCATTTGATTGGCTCTTTGCCCAGTTAGATGGATAAGATGAACCTAGTTGTCGACGGTGAATGCTTGAGCCACAGTGTCAACAAAGGGATCCTTGCCTTTTGCACTGCGATCTCCTTTTTATGGTACGCTCCCCTTTCCACTTCAGACAACACTTTTTTCAATAGCCTTTCCCAGTGGTTAGTCTAGTTCCTCTTGTTCTTTGTCTTTTTGCATTTTGCAGGTTACTTGCTACAACAGCTTTGTTCAAAGATGCATTCACTAGGAGGGCGAGGCATCACAGCGTTCCAAGGTGGCTATTCAGACTAGCTTGACTACTTGGAAGTGTAGATCCTACCTTTCCTCTCCAGCCACATTACCTTACTTTTTTCCTCTCTTATCCTTGTAACTACCCTTACTTTCTCCTCCTATTTGTACAAGATGTAAACATACAAGGAGTCTTTCACACATGATAACTGTCACGTCCATGAACTAGTGTAACATAACTCATCTCATGGAATGCATCTATAAGCAGGTTAAAACCCTACATAAACATAGCAAAAAAATGAAAAAAAGCTAGGCAAAATGGATGAAACGCAACTTGTCCAGGCCATACGAGCATAACACAACTCGCTCAGGAAAGCCCTAGACATACAGTGCAACAGTGTAACCTCTCACGAAAACACGAGTGAGAAGTTATCTAATAACATGTTTGCAAGGTATCATGCTTACACTTGAGTCTTCCCCAAACTCATACTTGTAAAATCCCCCTTCTATTCCTTATGCTCCCAACCTTTGCACTTCCAAGTTTGACAGAGCAACATCGAAGCAACAGCTGACAAACGATGTTGGTATCTTTACCTCTATGATGTTTCACATTCTTTGTCGATATCTCTCAGGCAAGCCCTCCAAACATCAACAAAGAGGGGCCATTGAAACACCGTGAAATTTCGAGACCTCGATGATTCAGCAAAGTCCCGAAGTTTAGGCAAGGGTTTCCACAAGCACAATGTCAAGGCATCCGAGTGATGGAAGCACTAAAAATAGTTGCATATCTTAGCAAGTTTTTTTTTTGGTTGAGGGCCTACTATGCTACGCTACACAGCTCAACATAGTAGAGTTCATGAGGATAGAACAAAACAAGGAATGGACAGTGACAACACTTCAACTTTGCAAGTTAGCCATGCTTCAAAATATTAACTTTTTGCATATTACGTCACATTATGCTACACAGCGTAACATAAGTAGCATAGTTGAAATAGTCGCAAAAAGGATGAAAAAATCCAAATAGTAGCAATGATTATGCCATGATATGCTTCCCAGCGTACTACAGTGTAGCCAGGGGTGGTTACGCTATGCTACACTTCAGAGTGAGGCACAACGTAGTGTCACAAGCTTTAGTTGCAGCATGCTAGATCAATGACATTTTGTGGGCCCAGTACATGTGTCGTGAAAACCACGTTCTTCTCCTAACCCTAATCCTATAAATACCTTAGTGGAAAATGCTCAAAAGGTTGGTTGGCAAAAGATTTGGTTGGTTTTTTTTGTTAGCTGGTTGACAAAGAAAACAAAAAGAGTTGGCAACAAAAATAGGTCGAAAGATTTAAGGTAGTTGACAAAAGTTGGCAAGAGCATTGATGGTCACAGAGAGAAGATTTTTGGTCAGAGATTGCAAGTTAGCGAACATTTTTCTTTGAGCCTAACTCCCTTACACCCAGATTGGCTAGTGAACAAGGTAGATTGGCCTTTTGGTTGTTTAATCTCTAAATAGATTCTTGTTCATGGCAGATACTTGGTCCAAACTAGAGTCCGCTTATAAATCCTGTTGTATTCATCATATTTGTCCATAAGGAAGATCCCAAATCTTGGGATCATGCATTTTCTAAATTCAATTCATTGCATCCTGTTTACTTTTATTTTTACAATCATTTTGCATATTTTACATCATTTTCATTGCTTTCAAGATCTAATCTTGGAGTAGATCTCATATTCTTGTCAGTTGATATCATGTTCGCACATCAAATCATCATCTCGTTACACGATCGTTAACAAATTTACTAACTAAGTAAGTTCCTGTTTGATCGACAAGACCGTTCAGGACACATTGGATTCATTTTCTCCAGCATAGCCCTTGCACAAATCCGGTGTTGAAATTATGTATAAGGAAATCCTCTCAGTGTTTCTAGCAATTCACGTTTTCCATCATTATAGAGGTGTCATCGAAATGCAAAGTGGCCTCGAAGTGGAATGGCACTGGGTTGATGCTATTAACATGTTCATTGGGGAATTCTAGTTCTATGGTTGTCTAATCATCGACTGGTGAAGTCGTGAGTTGCATAGCTATCGCTTGTCCTTTCGTCAATGATTGGGCTACATAGTGTAAATCAAATTCTGCCATTATAGCTTTCCATTAGGCTATCCTGCTACTTTCATATAAGTTGTTCATGATAGCCCGAAGTACATTACTCTTACATATAATGTTAACTTGGCTATAGAATAGTTAGTGTCTCCACTTTTTTAGTGCAAATACTAGGGTGAGACAATTTCTTTATACTTCATTGTATTTTTCTTCGTAGGCTATCAATGCATGGCTCAAGTAACAAATTGGGATTTCAAATTCGTCCTCTCTTTTTTGGCATAATAGTATTGCGACAAATGTGTCTAAGGTGGAAAGGTAGATGTAGAAAGGCTTATCCCTCTATGGTGGGTAAATAGTTGGGAGGTGTAAAAGCTCTTTCTTCAAGTCATCGATGGCTTGTTAACATTGTGTTATCCACTTGAAGTTAACTCCCTTCTTTAGTAAGTGTTCCATGGGGTGTAACTTGTCAGTCAACTTTGCTATAAACCTTCTGATAAACTGTATTCTACCTTGCAATCCACATAATTATTTAAGGTTGGAAAGGGGTGCTAGGTTAGCGATGGCCTTAACTTTGTTAGGGTCCACTCATATTCTAGCCTTCGATACTACAAACCCTTGCATGCGTTTGGTTCTAACTCTGAAAACATATTTCTTTGGATTGAGATGCAAGTCATGCCTATGACAATGCTTGAGAACTACATCTAGATTAGTGGGATGATCAATAGCTATCTTAGACTTAACTGCTATGTCATCCACATAATCATTTAGTCTCTCTAGGAGGTAGTCATTAAATATGTACATCATGGCTCATTGATAGCTTGCTCTAGCATTTTTGAGACCAAAGGACATCATAGTGTAACAAAAGGTTCCCCAAGGGGTCATGAAAGTAGTCATTAATTGATGCTGTAGATTGATGCAAATTTGATTGTAACTCAAGAACCCATCCATAAAGGATAATAAAGCATGACCAACCGTAGTGTCAATAAGTTAGTTAATACTTGGCAATGGGAAGTCATCCTTAATCATTGCTTTGTTCAGATCTCAAAAGTCTATACAAATTCATATACCTCCCGTTTTCTTTGAGACTACAACAATGTTTGATACCCACTCCGAGTAATCAACCACGTGAATGAATCCTTCTTGATATAGTTTGGTAATTTCATCACATATGGCTAGTGCGATTTCCGGTTTAATTTTCCAAGACTTTTGCTTGACTAGTTTGATAGATGGGTCTAAGACAATGTTATGTTGTATTAGCTATGGGTCTATGTCCAGCATGTCATTATAGGACCACACAAACACTTTAACGTTGTCTTGGAGAACTTTAGATACATCCTTTTGCATTTTTTGATCTAGGAGGGAGCTAAGTTTTAGTGTTCTTATTTTCCCCCTGGATGTAGTTACAGGTATTTCGATGAGAGGGTCCTTAGTCATGTCCTCGATCTCTAAGTCTAATTCTTGGACCAGATGTTTGGGCCAATCTAGGGACATTTCTAGGGATGCTACATTGTTATCAATGGATGAATCCCAATCTATTGACTCTAAGTTTAGATATCTTGCAAGCTTTCCATAAAGACTTGTCAAGGTTAAAATTCAATGTAGATAACACTGCATGGGCATTTTGTTGAACTTACCACAATAACAAAAAGCCAAGTTAAGTGATACCTATTTGTAGCAATAGCACGTAATAAACATTTGCAAAGAAATAATGAAACATTAAATAATTGTCAACTATTTAGCCATGTTTGCAAGTTACCAGTTTAAGGTCCTGGTGGACCATGAACGGGTTTGAACATGCAAGGGACATTAACTTTGCTAGTTAAGGTCATGGTAGATCGTAACATTGTGAAATCTAGTTTAAAATACAAAATGGATACTAAGGCTGCCAGTTTAAGGTCATGGTGGACCGTACTCATGCTATAGCATACATCAAAATGTAAATTGAGGTTTCTAGTTTAAGGTCTTAGTAGATCGTTAAAGAGTGGAGTTTGAGAACTAAGGTCACTAATTTAAGCTCTTTGTGGACCATAGCAGGTAGGATTTGTAAAGGTAGGTTGCTAATTCAAGGTGGAATGAAATTTTCAGTTGGGCCCACTTGTTATGCTGCAAACAATGATGCTACACTATAGTAGGATTATGACACAATAGTGCTACGCTATATGTGGCATCCCACATTACTTGGAGTGCAAAAATGACAAGTTTTTTTCACTGTGTCGACTATATATAGGGGTTTACCCCTAGTAAACTTGTCATTTTCATTATCAGAGCACAGATCCCACATCCAAAGAGTAGCACAGTCATGCCAAGAGAAAGTGAAGCAGTGTACCATAGCAGTTTACAAAATTTGCGGGTGAGAAAATGGAACCTAAAGGCGAATGCAAGCACTGAGGACTTGCTAAGGTGGACAAGGTAAAGAAAACTTTGGGGCATCTGTCCAAGGTGCGTGTTGAACTATGGGAGGAGGCTCTATCTATTCGGTAATTTTCTATGCCACTCTTTTGTTTCAAACTATAGTAATCATTATTGTGATGAAATTCGAATCTTTTGCCATTGTTTCGGTTGCCGTTTTGGTCACTACACCACCATTGTTGCTGGTTGGCCACAATGGCTGTACAGACGTTACGTTGTAGCTGCATGCAGTATTACCTTGACTTCCATTGTTGGGACTACCTTGTTGTGGGGGTTTGGGTGATTCTGGATAGCTTAGTGTAGGGTTAGCGTAGTGTACCATCCTTAGGAGGGTTTGGCCATCTGCGAGATTTGACAATGTGACATGTGTTTAACAAAGTGTAGCATGAGTTATTTTTTACCACAAAAGTATGGTTGAGATAGCTGTAGCACAGCGAATTCTTTCTTATCTGAAATTTGTAATGTTTTTATTATGCTATGCCGATATGTTGTAAGGTCTTTAGTTTTTTTGCATTGCTACGATGTTGAATATGCAACACCACTACGTTGCTGAATTTGTTTTTGTTAAGTTTGCTACGTTGCCATGCCCGTCATAGTAATATATTGATTACATTGTTATATTGTTGTACATCTGTCTATTCTTGTTCATTTGCTATGTCACATGTCATGCATCTGCATCTAACTGTTATTACATTATCTGAGGCTTGTTGGCTATGCTATGCTGCGAGTATCATGTTACTACGTCGTTGATGATTTTTATTCTATTTTTTTTAGTAAAGAGAGATTTGTAACTGGGAGATCATGCTATGCTACATGCAAAGAAAGTGTCATGCTACACTATGTGTAATCAGAGGGTTACGCTATGCTACATGTAAATTTCACTTGTACACAATGCTAACATTTGATGCTTCATTGTGCAGGGTCATGTTGAAGTTTGTTTTGATTTTCCTAGAGATTGTGGGAGTTATGTGCTGCCTTAGTGAACTAGTGGCCAATGTCCCTCCTCCCCATGCATGTGCAGGGCGGTAGGCGATCTGGTTCCAGGAGGGCATAGGGGACTTCCTACAGTTCCTCCTTCACCATTCTAGTGTGATTTTTTGGTCACATATATCAGCCGAGATAGCAGCCGCAATCACAGAAACCCTATTGCTTAGGGCAAACCGAGGCATTCTAAAATTTTTAACTAATGGGTCAATTAGGGGTGATTAGGAAAAAGGTTCCTAATAGTGCCCAAAAGACTTGAGATGCTTAAGTTGGATCTCCCAAAAGGTCCTAGCCAAAAAGGTTACAACATGTTATTTGTTGCCCATCACATGGACATGTACTTTTAGAACCCACTTAGAACTGTTTATTATGTTGGCGGGTGAGTTCTATGAAGGTATTTTATCGTGTTGTGTAATCCATGCTCTACTAGACACAGGTATTAATAGTGTGTGTATATATATATATATTTTGTGTTGCCAGGTTTTTTATTAATAGGAGTGATCTCCACGGTGACACAGATGCCTTAGTGTTGGCATAGATGGCCTTGTAGGAGCTTTCATCTACTGGGAATGTGTGTGTCAGTGTAATAGGCCAATTTGGGGATGAGTTCAAAACCTATCTAACCTACTATTCCCAATTTTATGGGAAGTGTAAAGAAACTGGTTGGTTGGATAGGGAGTGGGCATCTCTTAGGCCACTCACCATTGAAAACATGTTGGTGGATCTCCCATCATTTTCCATACCATTTAAACCTGGTACACTAAACTGTGAATTCACTGTTACATGTTCGAGTGATCATTTTTTTTAAAAAAAATTGATAACTTTTTCTTTTATTTTGCAAACCATTTCAGTGGCAAGAAAATCCCAAGAGGTGACTATGATCACCTCCAAGCACAACGAAATTAACCTTTTTTCAAGTACGGGGAGGTGGAGGAGACCCGGTGTTGGCTCTACAATGTGGCCCCAACCATGCTTTTCCACTACCTTTAGGAGGTTGGGCTCATGGATTTATTTTTGGTCATCAACCAGAATGTCTTGCTTGTTGAAATTCTTTCCCTAGTTGACCCCTTCTCCAAGAAAGTGGACCACTTCCACACACGTGGTCATGGTGTGTGAGTGGTGTTTGAAATCAATGACCAATTGTTTGCAGATCTTTTTGGTGTCCCTTTTGATGGTCTCCCTGTAGGAGAAAAATCTAAAAAATATGCAAACCATAAGGACATTGAGAAGTGGCTAGGGGTGGCAAAGGACTGAAAGAGGATCTACATTGAGAAGGTCAGGCTATGGGTGGCCAAAATGATTTACCCTATCTTCCGTGCCCATGCTTTCCCCGAGCTACTCTCCCAAGAAAAAACCTTGAAATTAAGCAGGCTTGGATAATGAGGGATGTCATGGAAGAGGGGACTCGTTACAATTGGGCCAAACACCTTTGCAAAGGCTTGTAGGCTGAAATGGTCAAGCTTCATGAAAAGCTTGAGTCTTGCTTCAACATGCACCATGCCTTCTTTATAGCTTTCTTGTGGCATTTTGCAAAATTCTTGGTAGTTCGCAAGAATGGGGTTTAGGTACTAGAAGATCATAACTAGATTTCCAAGTCATGGATTTGCCAAGTCTTCCATACTACCCGATCTTAGAACCCCCTGGAAGCTATTGGGGAATCATTTTCAATGATGATCAAGGATTAGGTGGCATGCAACTTTCGTGCCCAAGACAGTATGGTAGAGGCACCTCCCATTACCATCGTTAGTGTGACGAGGGGGGAACGCCTCATTGTAGAGAAAGTGACAACTAAGTTGCAACACAAGATATCTCTCCCAACTAACGAATTTCCCCACACAAATGAGGAAAGAGGGAAGAAGTTGCGGCTCAAACTTCGTAGAGTGCAGCCTCCAATTAGTAAGTGTTTTCTTTTTATCTAGCCAACGTTGGCTACGCTATGTTATGCTAGGTAGAGTTGCATAACGTAGCATCTACTTTGAGTTGGTATAATTTGCTTACTATGACTATGCTTTATTAGCAAATGAAGAAGAGGAAGAAGGGGAAGAAGAGGTGGCGGACCCTACAACAGGGGTTGAAACACCGTGAAAAATTATGGGTCGGCCTCAGGCAAAGATTCGCAATTCAAGCAAGAGAGCGCTCTAGCTTGGTTCCAGGACAAGTTTACGCTCTATTACACATGGCAGCGTAATGAGTGTAATAAGCTCCAAAATAGTCAAAGGATGAATCTATAGAAGCGCAACAGTTTGACGCTTTTCCTCGCGGTGCATGAATAACTTGTTTTTACGCTCGTTACACGGCGGTGCGTACCATTGCGTATGTCATCATTCAAGTTGCACATTGTTTTACACTTCATTACGCATAGCTGCGTAGTGAGCGTAAGGCATACATTGTTTACACTTCATTACGCGCAGCTGCGTAGTGAGCGTAACTTATACATTGCTTACGCTTCATCATGCGCAACTGCGTAGTGAGCATAAAGTTGTACATTGTTTACGCTTTGACACGCGCAACTGCGTAGTGAGCGTAAAGCAACTCTGAGCTTATTGTTTTTACACCAGATTACGCTCATACACGCAACGCAACGCAAATGAGTGTAATACAGCCTAAAAGCAATTAAAGCATGCTCAACATGTGCCTACTCTTCACACGCACAACATGCAAACAAGTGTGTTGTGCGTAGTCACAGTTTAACTTAAAAGATCATGCCAGCAGGGCCCACAATATCTAGGACCCACATCATCAGGGTTGCATCTTTTCCACGAAGCGTCGCGGCCTATAAATACCCTAGTTGACAAAGATACAGAGGTTGGCAAATCAGAGAAGCAAAAAGCATATTTCTAAGCACCAGAGCACTTAGCACTTTGGAGCAGAGATACAGAGAACAACGCTTTGGCAATCGTGGACATCATCACCTTACAGCCGAAGCAGAGTACGGTTTGATTTGAGCACTGGTGACAGGAGCAATCTTTCTGCTGAAAGGACTCTATCAATCAGAAATAGTTGATCGGTAGACGTCAAAGCTTGGCCTGCCTTGCATCTCAGCTTTAGCCCATGAGGTAGATCGGACTTCTGTTTAGACCGTTTTGCTTGTTGTTCTGTGCTTGTTTCACATCCTGTAATCGGGGATTCCCCAGTGTAATTTTCTCATACGAAATATACATTTGTAAGTCAAAGCGCAGATCTTGAAGCTTCGAGCTTCTCTTATGTCAACCTCCTTTTATCGTGTTTAGCATTATCGCCGTTGCAATCCAACTACATCGTTTTCCCCTCATTTTACCACTCTTCAAAATAGATCGCTTTCTCTCCATGTAATTTTCATCATTTTACTGACCCGTAAGTCCCTGTCTGATCGACAAGACCGTTCAGGGCGCCGCGGATTTGTTTTTCCAGCATAGCCCTCGCGCGGATCCGTGGCTAAAACTGTGTACGCCGGAATCTTGATCGGTATTTCCAACTGCCGACATTTTCTGTCGTTACAGTTTTTTCTAGCGCTAGAAGGAGGGCTTTCAGGCTCCGATCCGAACATTTCAGGAAACCCTGTTAGAGATCCATATCCTAAACCATAGACGTAATACCTCTAGGGAAGTCTACGGTTAATCGTGTGGTATATATCGGTCGCAAGGACGATTTCTTTGAAATCCTACAGGGTAGAAAGCCTTTTCTGCTTTTTGTTACCAGCCATTTTTGTTTGAGATTCGATTATCAGTTACTCTCGACTTCATTGATCAATGGATTCTTTTTACTCAAACACAACCGCCATGGTCGCCACCGATCTGGGTGTCGCACCTACCAATCCTACAGCAGCCACAGGACCAGCTCCTGGTGCAATGGGACCTCAAGGACCATTGCACCGATCATTGAGGCTTCAGGGGAAAGAGCCTATCTTTACGCTCATAACCCCTGAAGAATACAATTTCATATGCGTTAAGATCCAGGTGAAGCTGGCTCTCAGCCGAGTCAAGCGGGAGGCAAAGCAAAACTTTGAGGCGCTCCATCGAGGGGGTTATGATTTTAAGCCAACGGCCTACGACATAATCCCCTTGACTGAGCACCAACATGAAATTATGGCACAGTTGGTCATGGCTAGAGGCCAGACTTCACAACCTGTGGTGGAACCCCAGCGTGAGGAAGAGGCAGAGGATGAATTCGTGGCCCTGTCGGAACACTTGTTCCATACTCTGACACCCCACACGGAGAGGCAGCTTCTTTGGACTCAGCCGTGACCACGTAGACGCACATCCCTGGCTTTTCGCTGGCCAATGCACAGCCATCTGGGTTGCAAACGTAACTACCACACCATAACGCGGAGGTGGGTCCGTCGCAGCAGGTACTTAGCATTCCGGCGGTGGCCCCGGCCACCTCCGTGGCCCATTTCATTCCGCAGATACAACCCCATAATGTATCTATAACACGCCCCGCCCTGACCATCCCATTTCTGCATCTACAAGCTCAACAGATACCCACAACCGCTCAGCCATAGACATACGTTCAGCTACCTGCTGCAGGTCAGTGGGCCAACCCAGCAGTGCAACATGCTCAGTTTGTGGCGCATGGTATGCAACCCCTGGTTGCACCGGTAACGCAGGCTCCACAAAGGATCCCGCAGTATACCTATCCCTATTTTATGCAGCAGGAAACTGCCAACGCCTCTGCTCAAACCAGTAGGTGGTGGTCTTCACAGGCCCCTCCACCTGTAGGAATCCTCACCCAGCCAGCAGCCAGTCAGCCTTTTCAGTTGTTTCCATTTCCTGGCACCGCCCTCCCGGTCCAACCTCCTGTGCCTGCTGCACAGACACCTCCGTTAACAGGTCTAGACCAAGCGTTCCAGCTTATCAAGACGCTTACTGAGGAGGTGCGATGCCTCAAGACCTCTGGATCTGATACCATTCAGATCATGGACTTCTATCAGGATGATCCAATCAATCCAGTGGTCCCCATGCTGTCGTTGCCACCAGGGATGTCCCTCCCCCATTTTACCAAGTATAATGGAGAGGGGGATCCCAACAGCCATCTAGCCACCTTCAGATCTAAATCTTTGTTGTTACAACAGTCTCTGCACACTTTAATCCGAGTCTTCGCGATGTCATTGGCGGGGAAGGCTTTAGACTGGTATAGAGCCCTCCCACACTCTTCCATTTCAACCTTGGAAGAGCTGCTGACTCAATTTGTGACCTGATTCAAATACAACATGAAGCCGGAAGTCATGTTGGAACAGCTTATGGGGGTGAAACAAGACCCACTCGAGCCAGTTCAAAAGTTTATACAGCGTTGGAATGCCACCTTGAATGAGATCCGTGACCCGATTGCGGACTCCCATCTGCTGGCTATATTCAAGGGAGCAGTCAATAACTTTGTTAAGTCTAAGTTGTATTATCTTTCCCCTGGTGATATACGTCAGGCCTTCGCACAGGTCCGAAGCATCCAAGATGCTGCGGAGGCTAGCAAAGACCCGGCATATGTCTCCTACAAAAACGCACACAACAAAGCCAAGGACAAAGACAAGGCAACGACAACGAAAGTAGCTGTGCTGACTGAAAACGCGAAAAACAAGAACAAGAAGGCGCCAACAACAGCACCCCCAGAGGCCACAACTGGTGCCAGCACCAGCGAAGCCACAGTTGCCCCTGAACAGACCCCCCAGCCAAAGCCAAATTTTGAGCATAAAGATCGTTCAAAATACGCGGCTTTACCCGTGAAACATTCCGAACTGTTGAAACAACTGTTAAAGACAGGACACATTCAAGCTAAGAAGGTGTCCGAGGAGGCCTTGAAGCGTCACAGGCGTCACTGTGAACTATTGAAGGACCCTTCTTTAGCTCTGCCTAACGAACCGGCAGTTTCGAGATCTTTCAGGCTGGAACGTTTCTGTGACTACCACCAGATGTGTGGTCACGACACGGATTACTGCTGGGCGTTGAAGGACGACATTCAATGCATGATCGATGAAGGTCATCTAAAACTAGATAGTAGTAATCCTACGCGTCCGAAAAACCAAACACTACATGTATACAAGGATCCGTTGAACATAAATTATGATCCTTATACAATTACTATAGTGAGTACAGACGGTGAGCATAAGGCACCGCCAAAACAACCTTTCATTTTGCGCATGCCTGCCAGCTCACCAAGGGGGCCAACTACTTCTTCGGCAGCCAGTGGGGTCTCACGGCCATCTTTTATCATTCGGGCACCTTCCCAAGTGCGCCCTCAGTCACGTGACAGTACCCAAGCCACGGGTCCATCCGTGCCCATGCCGAGAGCGCCCTTCATTATTAGGGCGCTACAACCACGGGCTGCCCCTCTCACGTAGGGGCAAACCTCTAGCCAGCACCACCAGCCATCGCCTCCCAAGCGAAAGGAGGAGAACACCGTAGTTGAAGCAACAAAAAACCATCTTACGCTTGGCTTCCCTAAGCCTAGGCCCCTGGCCTCTGTACCTATGTCTATGCCTCAAAAACAGGCTAAGGGTACAAAAACGCAGCCATCTTCTCTTGGCAGAAAAGGGAACAACCCTCCCACGGACATCGCTCCACCTCGAGAGATCCATCTCTTGGGCCGAATGGAGGAGGACAAGGGGGATAAACAACCCTGCCGAGAGAAGGACCTCCTCGATGCGTTCACACAGGTCAAACAAGCGCTCAAGCAAAAGAACACGACGCTGAGCTTGTACGACCTGCTGATGACTTCTCGAGAACATCGTGAGGCTATGGTACGCATGTTGACGTCCATATCAGTGGATGCCAGCCTACCGGTGGAAGAGGAAGCGTTAAACGCTATCATGTTTCTTTCTGACGCTGAGCCACCCAAGCCTACCTCGTTGACCTTCCTGGACGAGTCTTTCAAAGATGATCCGGAGAAAGGTCAAGTAACAACTGAGCCCATGTTCATCACCATTCGGGTTGGCCAGTACCAGATCCGGAGGGTGCACGTGGATGATGGTGCAGCTGCCAACGTCGTTCCCTATTCCATCATGGATAGGTTGGGATTGGTCGACCAGATTACTCCCACGACAACAGCTTGCGTGAAATCGTTCAACGGAGCACGGGTTCAAGTCAAGGGGACGGTGCGTATTGAGTTTGTGGCGGGGAATTAATTCCCAACGAAAGCCACATTCTTAGTCATTGAGGAGATGCCCAGCTTCAACTTAATCTTAGGGAGGTCGTGGTTAGCCTAGCTGAGGGAGGTCTCATCGCCGATACATCAAGAGATACACCTTCCCTACATCAGAAGGGAGGTTGTTATACACGGCGACGAGGTCACCCTCAGGACCGTTAACAACATCGAAGAAGAACGAGGTTCAGAGATCGAAACGACTGACAATCAGTCCCATCTCCAAGCCCCTGAACAAAATGACAACACGGACAATGGTCTAGCCTAGGCCGACCTGCCATTTCCGGACGACAGTGTAGAGGAGTCAAACCCCAAACCTCCTCACCCTTACGCAGCGCTCAACGTGAAGGCCATTAAGAAACAATTGCGTATCGACGGCTGAACAATGGTCTTTTGCATGTAATACTATTCACGTGTAAGTTAGCACACTCCCCATTTGGCAGCTTCTTTTGTTTGTTTCAATATACTTTTATGCTATGTCTGCTTTCTGTGTTTACGCTTGGCATTTTCTTGCGTGTTTTATCATACTCATGTTAGCTATGCTCATTCCTTTACGCATTTATCCAGGATTACATTACGCAAGTTCGCGGTGGCCCGCAACGGCCTTAAACTAGTAGCTAATTTACGCAAGTTCGCAGTGGCCCGCAACAGCCTTAAACTAGTAGCCAGTTTACGCAAGTTCGCAGTAGCCCGCAATGGCCTTAAACTAACTATACAAAGTTCACCACTCACGTGATTTTACGCACTTACGCAGGATTATATTCTGTTATGTGAAAACTCGTATGTTGGCCCACAACGGCCTTAAACTAGTTATCCGGAGTTATCGACAAACACCATTTACACTTTCTTTACTTTACGCTTCTGGCCCGCAATGGCCCTAAAACTAGGAATTACGCACTGTCATGACAGGTCAACTTTTCAACAGTTACACTCGTACTCCATAGACGAAACACAAAAAAAAAATAACATATGTTATTGAATATCCAACGCATCCACCAGGTTTTATAGCAGGTCTTTCTAATCATTTGTAACATCATACTACACTCAACATTAACAAAATTTTGCGTAAATAATAATTACGCATTCCCCCTACTGCCACTATCACCGGTATCTTTTAACTCTGAATCCAGCTCCAAAAGGTCGTCCTCCAGTAGCCCATCATTTCTGGGAATTATCCCTCCATGAAAGATTGCCTCTTCATGAGGCTCTCATTCCGGCATTGGCTCCATAGGAGGACGCCCTTCATCGTTTCGTTCCACTTCTGCTTCCACTGTTTCCTCTCCTAGCCCTTCAGCTGGCGTATCTTCTCTACCTCCTTCCGGTACCTAGGCCAAATAACATAAAAAAAATAATTAGAATAGACAACGCTCGTCAGAAAATCTACCGGCTAAGTCATGCGTAAAATTACTCGCGATGGCCCTGCTTCCACAGCAAAGGGAAGCTTGTCCAAGCCGACCCACAAACGTCGCATGATCTCGTCCTCTGTTAGGTCTAGCCACACATCCTCACCCGAAGCCGCCCCAGCTTTCACCTTCCCTTTCTCCACGCTACTCCAGGAGGGTGGATCCGGAAAGAAAGTAGGGATCGTTGTCTGATTCCCAGGGAAAACCATGGCTCTCTCTGGGGACGCAGTTACGGTCACCTGCTCTTCGAACTTCTTGAAAGCTTTGGAAACTCCGATGGTGTCCACGAAAACCTCCAGGGATCGAGCTTTGATGGCGGAGTCGCGGTAACGTTTTCTATAGCCAGCGCTTTCCCTTTTGTACACATACTTGTGGTCTTTCTCCTTTTGCCCCCATTCCTGTACGCTCGCGTAGTAGTCCCTCCAATCCCGGCTTTTCTGATCTAGGAGCTCAATTTGCATCCTTTGCTCTATTAATGCCCGGCTGGTCTGTACGTTGTTCTTAATGGTTGTCCAATAATGGGAGTGATCAATAACAGCGGTACACCAGTCTTCATCCCCCATCATTCGAGCCTGAAGGAACTCGTACCGCACCCTTAGGTCCTCGACTTCCTTGGTCAAGGATTCAATCTTCCCCTCCGACCGTTGCAACCTTTTCCATAGGCCTTCATTAACATTCCTGCTTTCCCATACAGAGCGTGTCAAGCGTAATGCACATTTACGCATTTCCTCATAAATGTGGCNNGTTCCAGACGCTCGATCATGTCGCTGACGACGCCTTCCATGAAGGCAAATTTATCGGGGAAGTCTCTCCACATTTTGCTAACAGCAGCAGACATTGAGGCATCTTCTTCCCCTATAGCAAAACTTGGTTAGACATTGCCTCCATTAACAGATTTTTCAAAACACGCTAATGCACTTATTACCTCTGCCTGTGACGGTGGCAATTTCATCAACATCTGCTGTATCGCTTTCCTTTTCACGCACTGGAGTCTGTGCGCCACTGGTTCCAGTAGCTGGGGCCTCTTCACGCACCCCAATCTATATGTAGCTTCTGCTAACAACTGGGGCTGCATCATGCACTGGAACCTGCACACGGCTCGTATCAATAGACGAGGCCTCTTCTTCCAAAATTGAGGCCCCCTCCCCACGGCTTAGTACCAGCGCCCCTGTCACGGGGGTCAATTGCCCTGACATTTTTGCTGTTTACACCATACATTAGCGTATGATTCCGGATCATCTAAAATAAACATAGCGTATACAACCTTTCACACTTACCAGGTGGAGGTTTAGTCCACTGCACCGTGAGCCCAACAGTGTGGCATCCATCGTCCCTAGGAGCCTCAGCTAGGCGGAGCTTCTTCTGCCGGGCCGTCGGTTCTACAATTTCCTCCACCAGACATTTCCCTCGCGAGGCGTCGCTGGTGTAGGTAGGCATGATCCCACCTATGCTATCGAGACCTCGCGCTCGAGGCGCCGTCAAGCCTTTAGTCGTTATAGACAACGACTCCCCGATCCCTTCCGGTGGATCCTGCCCATGGGTAGTGCTGAGAATGTGGGAAATCCAGGGTCTGGATAGCTGGTCTTGGTCTTGTTATACCCAGACCCCATTCCTCTGAACGACTAGAAACTCAGCAAACCGCCGGAGGCAAGCTATGAAAAAGACGTAATGCAGATTGAAACGGGACTCAAGCTTCTCCCGAAGCTTGACCATTTCATTGCGCAGTCCCTTAGCAAGATGGCTTGCCCAATCAAATCGAGCTCCCTCCTCCAGGACCTCTCGCATGATGCGGGTCTATTCTATCGAAAAGAACTTCGCCTATGAGAGGGTTTTGGGGAAGGTCCGGGCTCGAAAAAGGGGGTAAAGTGTCTTGGCGGCCCCCATCTCGAATTTATCTCAAGGAAATCCCTTGGTCTCCTTAAGGAGCCTTGCCCACTCCTGCAGAAACTCCTCCACTCTGGCACTCCTCTTGGTCTTCACTTTCACGAGAAGGCCGCTAGCAGGGACGCCAAACAAGTCCGAAAATAATTGAGCATCAATGTCAAAATTGACGCACATGTTACACATGCGCGTGCTGAAACGATCCGCCTTCTCGCTGAAGGAGTTGACCAGGCCTATCATTTCACTGGCAGGGACATCAGGGGTTGCAGCCAAAAATAGGTGCATTAGCCCTGCGGCCTGGATCTTGCTGGTCACTGCGATAGGGGCCGTCGAATGGCCGAGCCAGCGTTGCGCCTCCTTGATATCCCCGTAACAAAAGAGGACATCCCTCGCCTCGCGGCTGGAAATCGTAAGGGTAATCTCCCGGGATTCCCTGACTGAAAGGCATAGAACGCAAGACAAACAGAAATGCTATTACATGGCGTCTGTACCTCACTACACGCATGACATTAGAACACACAGCAATCTTACCGGGGCCAAACGCCAATGGAAATGGCAGGAGTTCCCTCTACACGTCCTCGACGGTGAGGGGCAGATCCAGGGTCCAGTCCTTGTGCACCCATCCGAGTTCCTAACAATTCTTAAAATGGTGCTCGTAACGGGTGTGATACTCATGCATCTCATGGCCAATTTGCCCGATAACACCGGCACGCACGTTGTTGGTCGCAGTAAACGCTGATATTGTTGTTTTGGCCCAGGCCAACGTATCGCCATCGCCAATTAGCTGGTTGTCATGTATAAAAATCTTGTATCATACAGCGTAAACTTAACTTATACTTTGCGCATCGACTATTCTTACCCTTCACATCAACAACAGACATTATAAACAAAAAAATAGAGACAATACAGTTAGCCAAAATCTGCTTACCCGCCTGCGTAATACACCGTGCCTTGTGGGTTCTAGAAGTATGTCGACATATGACGAGCCACGAACAACGTATTATACGCATGATAACAGTTGAAACGGGCCATGCTCCAGATCCAGTGTAAGCTCCGCAAACTGCGGGCGCTGAGCACTTGGTCCTCGGGAGGACCCGTCTCGATGGCTCCGTTTGTCAGGTAAGCCAGAATCCCCTGTGCCGACCCCGCCAATAGGTATTCCAAAATGGCATCGACAACATCACCAGTTACATTAGACCAGATGATGATGCTGATGTTGTGCAGTAAAAACTGCAGAAACTCCAGCGCCCCCTTTCGAAACCAGATGGCCTTCCCCTGCACTCGTGTGTGAGGGGGAGGGACATTGGGGATGATTGAGTTCAACCAGCACAAAACCCCAATGAGGTCTAGCACAATCAGTATGGGCTTCAACGCGACGCTGTATAAAAAGCCAAAGCGTATATCAACGCCTACATTCACATTTGCACGACTAACACAGAAAACTCATAAAACGCACCCAGGCCAAAATCGCCCAAACCCTTGTGACAATGCAAGGTTTGTGCATGACAACGGCGATAAACGCAGTCCTTTCAAACCCTCACCTAGACCCGAGGTCCATAACTCAAAGTCAACATGCACGCAAACGAAAATACACCATAAAAAGCAGCCATAGAAACGAAAGTATGTAAGGAATGACCAACCGGTTCAACGGTGTGGGCTCTCGAATATCGATCAACACCTTCGAAACACGGTCCAGAGTTGTTTGCATTTCTTCGATTTTGGCCAGTTTTGCATTCTTCTTCTTCGTCTTCGGCACCATTGCGACGGTTTCAGAATTTCTTCACAGCCTCACGCTTTTGCAAGATCCCATGCCCTAACTCCTTGCTCTTCCTTTTCTCAGCGATAGTTGCAAATTCAAATTCACGATAGCCAACAACCAGTTCTCATCGAAAAACCATCTACTTATACGCGAGGATCACCGACTTGATATCAGAATTAAGCAGAACTTTCCTGAAACGGAATCCGCAAATCTAGATATTAATGCGGCCGATATCGTACGTGCCACTGTCCGGAATGACGTTAAACTACCACATCTTATCGCCTTGTAATCGGGTTACATTGATTACAGCTCTTATATAATATTCAAAATTCATTCAGCCTTCCACGTTCGGCGACATCATGTCACTTGTCTCCTAACCATTTACGCACTTGCCGGTTTTGCAGGACAGACGGAGAATGGACGTCGCAGTTTCAGCACCTTTAACTTTGACAGGTCCATATGGCAAATTAATTAGATAGTTTGAACCCACGCTAGTAGACATTAATCTCCCTTTAGAAAGCATAACCATAGCCGCATCGGAGATGTCCCCAAAATGGCTAGAACAGTCAACGCGCATGCTAGACTTGGAGGCTGGAGACATAACCGAGGACCCCCTCAATGAGGTCCCTATCATTACGCACAAAAGTGAGACTAAAACACTCAAAGTCAGTTCTTTGTTAGACGAAAAAATGCACAGCGCTATAAAACAGGTCCTGCAAGACAACATTATTATCTTTGCATGTTCATACGAGGATATGCCTGGATTAGATCCTAGATTGATCCAACATAACATCATCCTCGACCCACAGATTAAAGCGGTTAGACAAAAGGTGTGCAAAATCAAACTAGAGATCACGCTAGTAGTGCGTGATGAGATCACAAAGCTATATCAGGCTGGTTTCATCCGCGTGGTCGATTACTCAGACTGGGTATCTAACATTTTGGTCGTGCCGAAGAAGACCGGGAGCATACGTATATGCATAGACTTCCAGGATTTGAACAAGGCCACAATCAAAGATAACTTCATGTTGCCGAGTATTGACCAGCTGGTGGATACAATAGCTGGGCATGCGCTTCTGTCCTTCATGGATAGATTTTCAGGCTATAACCAGATTCACATTAACCCAGAACACCAACTGACCACGACGTTCATGACACCCTGGGGCACCTTTTGCTACACCATGATGCCTTTTGGTCTGAAGAACGCTAGAGCAACGTACCAACGG
>MNCI01001960.1:219258-257813 GCA_015680685.1 Gnetum montanum | reverse complement strand
AAAAAATCATATACCTCAGACTTGCTTAACCATACACCGTGACACATACAAGCAAGCCTGGGAAGACAACGAACGATTAACCCCAAGTGTTTCTTGTGGCGTTAAGGCATTTAGTCTGCGGAGTTCAACTGGATCGCGCGTGTATGCTCGTATTCGTATGGTGGAGTGTAGGGGTACCTCGCCACTCATCAATCACCTTACAGCCGAAGTAGAATATAGTTCAATTTGAGCACTGGTGACAGGAGCAATCTTTCTGCTGAAAGGACTCTATCAATCAGAAATAGTTGATCGGTAGACGTCAAAGCTTGGCCTGCCTTGCATCTCAGCTTTAGCGCACGACGTAGATCGGACTTCTGTTTAGACCGTTTTGCTTGTTGTTCTATGCTTGTTTCACATCCTGTAATCGGGGATTCCCCAGTGTAATTTCTCATACGAAATATACATTTGTAAGTCAAAGCGCAGATCTTGAAGCTTCGAGCTTCTCTTATGTCAACCTCCTTTTATCGTGTTTAGCATTATCGCCGTTGCAATCCAACTACATTGTTTTACCCTTGTTTTACCACTCTTTGAAACAGATCGCTTTCTCTCAACATAATTTTCATCGTTTTACCGACCCGTAAGTCCCTGTCTGATCGACAAGACCGTTCAGGGTGTCGTAGATTCGTTTTTCCAGCATAGCCCTCGCGCGGATCCGTGGCTAAAACTGTGTACATCGGAATCTCGATCGGTATTTCCAGCTGCTAACATTTTCTGTCGTTATAGGGGTGACTGGAAAAAACAAAGAGGCTCAGGGCACAAAGGCAATGGCCCTGGACAATGAAGAAGGGGCCCCTACTATAGAAGAAAGGGCCTCGACTTATAAGGAAGAGGTTCCTACCGATGAAGAGGAGGCCCTTGCCAACAAAGAAAGGGACCTAGCCAATGAGGAAGACGCTTTTGGAAATTAGGAAGAGGCCCCTGTTGATGGTCCTTTTGCAGCGAGTAGTTTGGTATTGGAGGGGCACATGAGTATTGAGGACGTTGCTACGTTGTTGGATTAGCTAGAAGGAGAGGGGCTCCATTTTGATGCTGGTGATTTTGACAGCATATTTGATAGTGTGCCAATGGGCAACCTCCCTAATATCACCCCTAAGGGTTTACTAGGTAAGAACTTTATACTATCATTTATGTTGTTCATTAGATTTATCATGATTCCTCTCCACTATGGCTAACACATTTCACTATATAGCAAACACCACTGTTGATACCTCTAGCCCTTCTTTGATCCACCTGTGACTATGGACTTAGGCCCCTGACAAATTTACTTTCATGGAGGGGGTGGTTGACGACATGATCAAACATCTGAAGTAGATCGACCCGGAAGTGGGTAAGTTAAAGTTGCTATGCTAGACTCTCTAAATTGTTGTTGCTTCACTATGCTACTATGACTAATGCCTTTCTATGTGTGGTTAGCAGCCTCTCATTTTAAGTGGGATCCTAAGTAAGTGGTTGAGGTCGAAGCTGTGCCCGAATTTCCACAAGAGGTGACCAAAGTACCTCATCACATATACGACGAAGTAAGCCAATGTGCCTTGTACTCAGCATGCTCCTTGTGGGAATGTAGGAGTGTGAATGAAGACCTCTAGAAATAGGTACAGAGGCTTGAGAATGAGAAGGCCAATTTGACCACTGAGGTGGGAGATCTCGAATCCAAGAATAAATTCCTCTTAGCCCGAGACACTAATGATGGTAGTTGGCACACAATCATCATTGACTACACAAGGTATTGGATAACTGTGCAACACACCAATGAGGCCACTCATGAAATAATAAAAAACACATGTAAATGGACCTACTAGCTGAGAAGAACCAAGACTGGAAGGACTACAGTAAAAAAGTTTATGAGTGGGGGTAGGCACGGAAAAACTACAAACACATGTATAAACTAGAACATGCCACCTACCGTAAACAATATCGGGATGCCTCTATCAAGCTTCATACTTACAAGGTATTCCTTGATATTATTGATGCTTCTAGGGCTTATGAAAGGTTTATGCAATAGGTGACAGTTAGAGAATCTCCTAAAAGGGAAATGACCTTTCCCATGTGTGAGACCACCACTACCACCTTTTCTCTATGACCACCAAGATGGACAGCCATCGAAAATGAGAAAGTTGTTGCAAGTGCTAATCTGGGAAACAAGAATTGGGCCAATATTATGAATGAGGAGATCTTACAATGTCTTGTGGTAGGCATGGATCAGATGCCCCTTGAAATAGACATGGGGCTATCTTGGGTTAGTCATTTTTTGGTGTTATGATAATTTATTTTATTCGAGTCCTTATTGTAGCTTTAACTAACTATTTCATTTTACCTTTGGTACAAAATCCATCTGAAAACACAAGATCTAATGAGGTAGGGGACAATGGAGCAGGCAATGGGTCATAATGTAGCAACAGAGAATTTGATTTAGATTCTCGCAAAGAATGTTGTAAACATTATTGATTAATATTTTGAATGAAAAAATGGAATATGGAGAGATTTATTTCACTTTGGCTTATGTGTTGTATTTATTTCTAGTTTATTCTTTATCTTTTTCTTATTGATTAAACTCCTTGGGAGCATATCATTTTAGTTTTAGGCCATTTTGGGCTGTAACAATAGTTTAAGGCCATTCTGGGCTATTGCTAGTTTTAGGCCATTTCTGGCCATCGCTAGTTTTAGGCCATTTCGGGTCATCGCATGATGGTAAAGAAAATTTTTGCCAGTTTTAGGCCTTAGCGGCCCATAGCATGATGTAAACAATGAATGTGATGTGACGGTTTAAAGAATGAGGTAGAAACTTAGCGTAACCAAATGAATATGGAACAAACAAAGAATAAATGTATGATAAGCATTAATCATGTTAGAAGCAATGGAGTAGTTACACTACGCAAGTAACAATCATTCTCGTAGCTGATTTCTAACCCATTATGGGCTCAGTGATGCATAAGGTTGAGGGGCTTTGTTGTGGTATTCTTCTATATCATTATCTACTACTTGAAAGGGTAATTCAACCCATGTAGTTTCATTTTTTGAGCTAACATTTTGGGCCAACTCATTTGCAAAACAAGTAGCTTCAGTGGAGATAGGCATTTCATTCTCAGAGGTTATTACTTCTAAACCTTGCTCCATGTCGACATTGTTTATTACTTGGATGGTCACTTCATCACCATAGATCACCACCTTCCTACCGATGTAAGGTAGGTGGATTTCTTGATGTATGGGTGAAGAGATGGCCCTGAGTTGGGCTAACCACAACCTCTCCAAGATCAGGTTAAACCAAAGCATCTCTTCTATCACGATGAATGCTGCACTTGTAGGGAACTAGTCCCCTACCACAAAGTTAATGTGGATAGTCCCCTTTACCACTGCCCATGCTCCGTTGAAAAATTTTAGGCATGAGGTTGTCATGGATTTGATTTGATCCACCAAACCTAGTTTGTCCACTATGGGAAATGGGATGACATTTGTAGCAGCCCCATCATCAACATGTACTCTTCGGATCTTATGTTGATCGACCTGAATTATGAACAGTGGTGCTGTTGTCACCTAGCCCTTCTTAGGGTCATCCTTAATGGACTCATCATGAAACATCAATTGAGCTAGCCGCGGTTCTTTAGGAATAGAAGGAAGCATAACCGCATGGATTGCTTTCTTCTCCACTGGCATGTTTTCGTCAGCTAGTATTAATGTTAACATGCAAACCAAGGCCTTGTGGTGTGTAGTGGAGGTCATACAGGCTTAAGGTTGTGTTCTTTTATTTTAGAGCCTATTTGACTTGAGTATGGAGGTTTAGAAGGTCCTATCCACTTTCTTGTTGTTTTTTGTCCTTCTCCTCCTCCATTCATCCTAGGAGATGAATCTCTCGGGGCGGAGTAGCTTCAAGTTTTGGGTTGGACCTTCTTGGACTGGACAGTGATGATTTTGTGCATTTAGGGGCATCAATTGTTGATGATGAGGGGGGTGTAGACATGGACGATGAGGAGGTAGGCTTGGAGGAACCTAGGGCAATATGTTCCTTGGCCATTTTTCCCATCATATGATCTTCCCATTTCTTTGAACGGGAAGGCTATAATGTCATTTTAGATTGGCTCTGTGTGATGGGGGTAGTTTAGTGCTTTAAACCCCTAATGAAAAATGGTGTTTTTGGTATTAGCATGGGTAGCAACGTGGTTTTGAATATGAATGGTATAGGGATAGATGTTTGAGGGGGAACCTTGCAGATGAATGGTTGTTGCGGTGTATTTTTTGCCATTTTTTGTGTTGCTATGCTATGTTGAGGCACACAAACCACAAAAGGATACTGTGGTGGTTCTAGGCTACTATCTACGCCAATCGTGTTAATAATGTACCTTGTGTTGTTAGTGTTGAGGGGGTCCTTGTAGACATGCACAGATTGATTTTTGAGGCAGACAAGGTTACTTTCGTCCAGAACCAACTTCCCTTGATCAATCATCCATTGGATGTCATATTTTAATGTTAGACAATAATTTGTGTCATTATCACAAAGTTGATGGTAGTCACAGAACCACTCTAGCTTGAAGTTCTTAGGAACTAGCGATTTGTTGGGTGTAGCCAAGGAGGGGTTGCTAAGAAGTTTGCAATACCACTGATGTCATTTGGTTGCCTCTTTCAACATCTATTTATGTTGAATATACCTAGCCCCCAACAATTTCTTCAGGAGTTCTGAAGGCTTGATAGGTAAAGAGGTGTCTTTAGAGTGATTTTTATGCTCAAAGTTGGGTTTAGGCTAGGTTGATGCCTCTGGTGCCGATGTGGAGGGTTGGGTAGCATTACTTGAGCTAGGCATGGGGTTAGTTGATGTTGTGGCCACCCTTTTGTTATTGTTGCTATTGGGATTTGTCTCGTTTTCCATAGTGGAAACCGTGGTTGTTGCAGATTTTCCCTTCTCTTTGTCTTTTTTGGTATATGCATTTTTGTACATAACATAGGTTAGGTATTTACTGGCTTTGGCTGCATCTTGGATGCTCTTCATTTAGGCAAAAGCCTAACTAAGAGAGTGTGGGACTAGGTAGTATAGCTTGGATTTGATGAAATCATTTACCACCCCCTTAAAGATAGCCAACAAATGGGCCTTTGCAATAGGCTCACGGATCTCATTCAAGGGAGTGCTCCACTGCTGTATAAACTTTTGTAATGACTCCAACGAGTCTTGCTTAACGCCTATCAATTGATCTAGCATGACTTTGGGCTTCAACTTATACTTGAAGTGGGTCAAAAACTAGGTTAGTAGCTCCTCTAGTGTTGAGATGGAGGCATGTAGGAGCACGCGATACCAGTCTAAAGCTTTGCCCATCATAGACATAGCAAAGACACGAATAATAGTGTGTGGCCACTACTGAAACAAAAAAGATTTAGATCTAAATGTGACTAAATGTGCATTAGGATCACCCTTCCTATTGTATTTTGTGAATTAGGGAAGTGGTATCCTAGGGGGTAATGTGAGCATGGGAATGGTCGGGCTGATGGGGTTGTCATGGTAGAAATCCATGACCTATACTGTGTTAGAACTAGCGGCTTTGAGACATTTAATCTCTTTAGTGAGGGTCTAGATAAGTTGGAATGCTTGATCCAGACCTAGAGATGACGTAGACGGTTGTGGGGTTGTAGAGGAAACTATCATTTATGACATAGGAAGGACAATAGCCTGGATCATAAGGGGTGTCATTGGGGTTGCCCTTGTGAAGGGTGTTACCTATGAGGTCCACCACCTAGTGGGTGGTGCTATTGGAGCAGCTTCATCGTAATGGGATGCCATCTCCCACTCCCTAGACTTGCTGACTTGCATTAGCTGGTCTAAGATCCATTGATACATTTTTGTCAGGTGGATGGTAAGGTCAGGGATAGGGATAAATTCCTTCCCGTTCAAATGAAGGAACTTGAAGTTGCATTTTTCCTCAAGTTCTTAGCGATCTAGGGGTAGATTTTCCTAGATCTTTGTGCAGATAAAGTCTTAATGCTCTGCATCTTATGCCAAGAACTTAGGTGATAGGTTTCAGATCCTAAGAGACTAGCATGGTGCCAGCACTGGGCTAGGTGGCCACTCGGCACCTATGGTACTTTAAGCTGAGAAAGGAACCTCAAGGTTTGAGGTGGAAATAGCAATTGTTGGTGGAATCATTTTGCATGATAAAAGGGAAAGTCACAAATGAGAAACATAGAAATCAATAGGTGATTAGAGGCTTTTCATCCTGTTGGGTTCCAAAAGAACCATCATCACAACTAGTCTACACCACACGATGCATAAATAACCACAAAGGGTGTCACATTTATGCTAGTGTGTGACAAGGTACAGAGAGAATGCAGGACTACCTGTAAAATGTAGAAAGGGTACCAAAAATGCCCTCCTAGTGCCAAAAACTGTAGCGATCAAAAACATCAGTGGCTGGAACACTGAGAGGTTTCTGGGCAAATAGTTTAATCCCAGATCTGTGTGAGGGTTGTGCTAGAGAGAAACAGAAATGGGGCACCATGAACAGTTTGGTCGATCAGATAGGGACTTAATCAGTGTATCTTAACCTTTCATAAATGTTTGTTTTGGAAGCAAGAAAAGTGAAGTAAATCGATGATAGACAAATGTAAAATGGTGAAAATAACGCAAAAACAATGATGATAGTAAGAGAATAGCAAAACAAACTTGGGTAAGAAAGTGCACTGTCCCAAGGTCATAGGTTTGATCCTTTGCTTTGCTGAAAGGTGTACAATAGAACATGCAACACAGAAGAGGCACAGCTTACACAAAGAAGTATTCTTATAGATCCCTAAACCGTGGAGCCAACCAGCAAACTCAAAGCCAACTAGAGTGCTAAAAAATTTCCAACTATGCTCTCCGAAAGCCAAACTAAAAGCCAATCAATTCTAAAAGCCAATAGTCAACCTAGTAACCAACCTTTTTTTTTTTTGCCAACCCCTCGAGCATTATTATGATGAGAGAAGTTGGTAGAAGTAGAATAAATATGATGAGAGAAAACCAACACATATGTAATGCAATACAAAAATGTTATGTAGAATGAGATATATGAGAAATATAGAGTACTCAGCTAGGAAAAGGAAATTACAAAATATAGTATAATAAATAGGATAAATCAAAGAAACAAATCACATCCCTACATTAAAAGGATAACAAAATAGATCTATTATGACACTAATACAAATTGAGAACAAAAAAGCTTATATTTATGAAAGTAGAATAACATGGAAGAAACATAAAAATGTAGTAATAATTATTTGAAATAGAATCAAGGGAATAGTAATGACTAGTTAGGAGTTGTGTTACCATCTCTCTCTCTGTCTCTATGATGCATGTGCTTGATGAACATTCTTAACTAGATAAGAATTATTGTAGGTTTGAACTAGTGATGCATGAAGCAAAGAAATTGAATTAGATTTGTACATGAATTTTAATCTAACAAGATTCTCCATGTATTAAGAGGAAATCATGAAGCAGGATCGCTCCTATTAATTTAACCTTTAATTCCCACTAAATCTAGATATTATAAAAGAAAATTTAGTATGCTAGAAAACAAGAAAACTAGCTATTTGCAATTAGTATAACAAAGATTACAATTAGTGGTTCGACAACCCACAATCCAATTTACTCACAATCACTCAATGATGCTATAAAACATAAGGCTCTACAACCATAGAATGATTATCCTCAATGCAAGACACAACCAAAAGAAAATCTCTTCCATAACTTGAGATTGAGATCTTAACACATAAGAAAGAACATAAGAACACATGGGCCAAACACATACAAAATTGGCCTTGAGCTAAAACCACAATCATGCACTCACTAAATATACTCTCATGAGATCTCTTGCTAACCTTCTTAAATTTGATGGCCATAGAACATAAAAGGAAATCCAAAATTTATTTGAAAACTAAGACAATAAATCTATGAAGTCTTCCTCAAGCTCATATTAAATATTCCTAGTTGTTTCCATCATTTTATCCTCTTATTCAAATGTTTTCCAATTTGGAATAACCAATTTATAAGTTTCCTTGCTTCTACAGGTCATCTATGACCTTCCCTAGGACATCTTACTATCAAACTTCACTTGTAGGAGAGATGCCCTAAGAATTTAGGAGACATATTCTATGCCTAAGATATGTCTCCATAATTATAGAGATGTTTCTATTACAAGAAAGATGTCTCATGTGAGACATCTCAATTTCAAAAGAAACATATGTACTTCTTGATAGACATTTGTAGCATCTTCTAGATATCTTTGATGAATACTCAATTCTTGGATAGGATGTCTCCTTAATCTCCAATACATCTCCACAGAGCTTGAAACCTATGAAATTAATCTACAAGATAGAAAAAATGGAATTAAAAGAGGTTTCCCTACACTAGATCTCCCACACTTCAAAAAGTAAACTGATGTGAACAAGGAAGTAGGGGTAGAAGATACTGCCCACTCATCAAGTTTGATCTCATTGACCTATACAAAACCATCTACAAATTGATCCTTCCAATGGATGAAGTACTCATGCCTCACTATACAAGTTCTTGAAGCTTCCCTCCACTTGAGTATGATGGCCTTTCTTTCCATTGAAATCTTGGACTTATCAATAGGCTTCTTTAGCTTATTGATGCTATTTAATATAGTTTCCTCATCAACTAGTTCATGGAAATGCATAAGATCTATAACATTAAATAAGAAATACATATCAACATCATTGGATAAGTCAATCTCAAAAGCATTATTAGTAATTTTAGCCATGATTATGAAAAGGATCCATCCTTTTGGCTTTCAACATGGAGAAGTTGACACCTATTAATCTCTTCTTCTTCAAATGCATCCAAACTAAGTCACCAATAGTAAAACTTAGCATTTTCTTTTCCTAATTCCTCATGAGAACTCTCTCTTTAGCCTTCATCTCAAGATTTGACTTCAATTGTGCATGAAGATCATTCATCTCTTGTAAAAATTTAGCATTAATTTGAGCTTCTCCCTTAAAGCTCTTCAAATTTTTCACCATCATAGGACAAAAATCATAATCTGTCTCAAATCGGCTCCTATCAAAGGCAACATGAAAAATATTATTATACAAAAATTCAACATGACATAATAAGTTTTTCCACTAATTAAGTTCTCATACAAATACCTCAAAATGTTCAATAAGGATTTATTCACCACCTTTAGGCCATTAGATTATGAATAATATACATTAAAAAAAGTTAACTTTATTCCTAAAATTTTTCAAAGGAACCTCCAAAAAAGATGAGTAAACTTGAAGTCTCTATCACTAATAATATTCAAAGGAATAAAATGCAACTTCACAACATGCTAAAGAAACAAATTTTTCATACAAGAAGCATCACTTAAATTTTTTCAAGGAATGAAGTGTGCCATCTTGAAAAACCTATTCACCACAACAAAAATAACATCATTCCACTTTTGATTTTTGGAATACCACTCACAAAATTCATTCATATACTTTCTTATGGATCCTTAGGATTTGGCAAAGGAATGTAATGTCCATGAATTCCTTTACCTTCTTTGAATTTCTTATAAGTGAAATACTACTTCATAAATTTTGAAACTTCTATTGCCATACCTAGCTAAAATGTTTTATTCCTACCCATGTAACTTTTCATGCCACTATAATGTTTTTCAAACAAAATATTTTTCCTAAAATATAGCAACTACCCTAGATGAAATAATATTTTCTTGGAGTCTCCTATTAATCAAGATGTGAATTCATTCCTCACTAAGAAAATATCTATCTCCAATCCAAAATAATAATTTTCTATCAAAATGGTCTCCTCTATTCACATTTCCCATGAATGCATAAGAATTTAATTCAAAAACTTCCTCAATCTTAGGAGCATTAGAATTACCTCTCTAAACACCTTGGTTGGATGTATCCTTCACTACAATGGTTTATACATCCTTTTCCTTAGCTACCTTGAAATGTGAACATTCCTATTACTTGTGTTCTTATTCTCCATACTTGAAGCATTAAATCTTGGATGAGTTGCTACCTTAACCCTTGACTCCCTTACCTTGGTTTTACTTGGCTTTGTCATTCTTTGTATTCTTTTCATGGCTTTCATCTTTATCTTCAAATTTAAACTTAGATCCATTTTTTGATTTAGATCCCTTATTCTTTCTCTTGAAAGTTTATTTGCCTCTATTCCCAAATCCACTTAGTTGCTTTTCTACATTAAGTGTTAAATAGTAAGTCTCATCAAGAGTTTGTGACTCATAAAATGATAACTGTTACTAATACATCATTTTAAGTTTGAATCTTATTCATACTTATCCTAGTTTACCTTAGCTTAATACAATATATTTCAAAATTTAATATAATATTCCTTAACATATTTATCACCTTACCTTATGAATTTCAACTTCCTAATGGTTTCTTGCCTTTGAAGAGACTATTAAAATTTTCTTCTCAACCTGTATTTCATTAGATTCCAATCTCTAATGGATTAACCATTTTTTCCTTCATAAGCTTGGGACTTCTTTTTAGATCAAGTAGAAGTCATACCTTCTAACCTTGATTTAGAAATAAATATTCTTAATTGATTTAGTACATTTTCCAACTCAAAATATTTGTCAAGTACCTTTAGAATACTTGAGAAAGCATTAATTCCATCTACACCATTGAAAGCCTTCAATTCTACATACATAAGTCTAGTAGTATTTTTTATTATTCTAGCAAGCCTTGCCTCATATTCCTCATCTAGCTTGTTATAAGAAGAAGTAGCAGTCATTGATGGAGCTCTCAAAATTCTAATATGAGGAAATATATTCCATTCTATTGAAAACTTTGATTGGTGGGTTCTAGTACTTACATAGCTAGATTATTCTTCCTTATCATTCCCTCTACTTGGTTGAGAAACTTCTTTATCACTGTTCAAACATCAATTCTTGTCATCATCATGCATCACAATACAACTGGGACCCATATTTTTATCTACCTTGGCATTGATCTCATCTAATTTAGCAATCATCAATTGAAAGGCATTCTTCATGCTCCTCATGTCTCTATTCATTACTTAAACCTATTTCTTCTTAGGCATCATATGATTTAAACAAAAATTTGTAGCTAAATCTTTCCAAGAAATAATAAACCTTATCACTTCAATACCAAAATGTTGGAATAGGTTTACTTCTATCAATTTAACCTTTAATTCCCACTAAATATAGATATTATAAAAGATGATTAAGTATGATAGAAAATAATAAAACTAGCTATCTTCAATTAATATAACGAACATTACAATCAATGATTCCGTAATCCATAATTCAATTTAGTTACAATCACTCAATGATGCTGTGGAACATGAGGCTTTACAACCATATAATGTTTATCCTCAATGTAAGACACAATCAAAAGAGAATCTCTCCCACAACTCAGGAGTGACATCTCAACATAAAAGGAAGAGCACAAGAATAAATATGCTAAACACAAACATAATTAACCTTGAGCTACAACCACAATCATGCACTCACTCAATATGCTCTCACAACATTTCTTGCAAGCCTTTTCAATTCTCATGATCATAAAGCATAAAAACACATTCAATATTATTAGTAACGCAAGATAACAAACCTAGGAAACCTTTATCAAGCTTATCTTGAAGATCCCTAGTTATTTCCATCTTTTCCTCTTTTTTTTAGCTATTTCCCAATTTGGGAAGACCAATTTGGAAGTTTTCCTGGTTGTATGGATTGTCTCTGGAGTTTCTTGAAACATATTACTATCACACTCTAATTGCAAGAGAGATGTTTTAAACGCTTGAAATATGTCTCCTATGTATGAGAGACATCTTTGTAATTACAAAGACATCTTTGTTACATTGGAGATATCTTAGTTTCCAAAGAGACATATCCACTTCTTGATAGATGTCTTCAGCATGTTTCAAACATCTCCTATGAACACTCACCTCTTGATCAAGATGTCCTCTTAACCTCCAAGATGTTTCCACACAGTGCAAAGCCTACAAAAACCATCTATAGTATAGAGAAAAGGGAATTGAAAGAGGTGTTCTTACAACACATCATAAAGGAGATACAATGTACCAACAAGATGAACAAAGAAGAATCCAAAAAATTTGAAGGACCAAAAAGCATATATAGATCCTAATGTACAAGTAAAAAATTGGAAAAAGAACTACTATTGCAAAAGATATTTCTCTTAGTTCCTATATTAAGCAAAATATTATCTCTCTTTATCATTAATTACTTATTGGTATCTAACTATTATTCAACTAGTTTCTAATCCTTTTCTATTTAGGAGTATCCTCCTACTTATAGGTTATAAATGTCTCATAGATTATGAAGAAACAATTGATTAACAACCATAGAATCCTTTAGAATATTTTGGATAAGAGAAATGACATGCATAATTGCAGTATATATTGAAAATATAACAAACATGAGAAGTAATGTTAGAAGTAGGATAGACATTGAACATCAAAGAGAAAAATAATGATGTGCATTCAGGACAAGTTGTTATAAAATTTGAAGTTAAAATTAATGTAGCAAAAAATTTTGGGTATGAAAACAAAAGACTGAAAAATAAACATTCAAAAAAACACTACAAATAACATGAGACATCATTTTTTAATGATGTTGAAAATGAAGAACAAAAACAACATTATCGATGACATAGATGTTAAATCTAGAAATGTTGAAGATGGCTTGAGTTTTAAAAGCCATAAAATGTACCCAAACTCTGGCTTTTGTAGGAAAAAGCTCAAGTAGGTACAACATTCTCCATTTTTTATAGATGCAATTGAAAATTTCAAGGAAAACCCATCAAGAAAAGACACAAGGTATAGATACCTATAAGAGGGCTTAAATAAAATGAGATAGTAGGAGAGAAAGTCTAGGATATTGCCCATACATTAGTGGAGTGCTATGTAATAGAAGTGGGATGTGGTTAGATCCTAGAAAGCACACAAAAGTATTAATAGAGCACTCCCTAACCAACTCAATTTTCTTAATCGCATCCTCACTAGAGTAAAGTGAAGATGCTCATTTGCTAGAGAAAAAGTACAAAAGGAAAAAGAGTTAGATGGAAATAAAAATATGAAATAATAAAATAAATAAAAAGCATGCTAAGGACATCAAAAATACACCAATAGTAAGATGTTGTGTCATAGAAGTGGGATAGGCTATATTTCTAAACCTAGCCTCTCTCACACCTCACTCATACAAACATTTACACTCCTTATGTCACTCTACACTCAATACTCCCTCACTATATTAGGGTAGAGACACTCATTTGGAATTACTAATGTTGAATATAGAGAGAAATAGAAATAGACGAGGAAAGGAGATGATAAAAAGAATAAAGATATATAGTACATGAAAGTAGAAATCATTAGTATGTAAAGATAGAAAGCAACAAAAAAGAAGAGGAATAAAGAATGATGAATCATCAATTAGCTGGGATATCTAACAAAAAGTCAAATTTTGATAAGTTAAGATATTAGAGCCCTGATATCTAACAAAAAGTCAAATATATTAGCCCTAATATCTTGGCTTCAATATCTCAGCTCCAATATCATATACTTGATATGGCATATTTGATATCAAATCACATACTATGTTATGAGATATCTGATATTGGGGGATATGTGCTAGCCTATAAATATAACACTTAGGCACATGGTTTGGGCATAAGTTAGTCAATAGAGTAGTTTAATTCTTGTATTTTTATTTCATAATCTTACAAAATAGTCAGTGAGTGCCCACATAGTGGATCCAAGTTAGTTTTATGGAGTCTTATTTGAGTAGTAATGTACCTGGACACATTACATGAATGGTAATAAGATTGAGATTGATTTTTATTCATTGTAGCACTTTGACTTGGATTAGATTTACTTTGAATGAAATTTACTTTTCATGTACTTAGTTAATATTTATGTTTCCGTTCATATTAATGAATTAGTAGAATGAGTGTGACTAGTTTCAAGTATAAACATGTATTCTTTTGGTAACCCTAGTAGTGTTATTTCTTGGTTTGTGCAGTAGCAGAGCACTTGGTAATCCCAGTAATGGATACATGGGTTCAAGACATGTACGACAAGCTAGGATTGGACACTAATTTCCTATAGGCTAGTTTATATTTTACTTTTCATTATTAATTAGCTTAATTAATTGATTTCTTCATTATCATTAGGAGTAGCATAAGGTCGGACAACATCAATTATCATATGTTTCACTTTAGACTAAATCATACATGAAAAAGCTACCACTAGTCCAAGTGGGGAGATAGCAAATTGCTATCAAGGCATAATGATTTAGATACACAACTAGTCCCATCCATGGAATTCAACCAGATCATGCATGAACATTTGTGATTTGTATGGTTGGATGTAGGGGTACCTCGTTGCTCATCAAAGAAGATATCACCCATACACCTATCATGAGGATAGTGTTATCCTACTCAATAATGTGCTTAGTTACACCCTCACATGAAGTAATAAGATACCTATTTACTCAAAACATCAACAATTACACTAAGCACGTGAAGTAGAATAGGATAGATAGTATAGGAAAATATGAAAATGATGCAAATAAAATAGAATATAAGCTAGAGAGGGGGTACTAGTAAACAAAATGATGGAAATAAAATAGTATTTAGATCAAACCTATTAACATGACGTAGTACATATCTTATTGTAGTATAAAAGAGCTAATACAAAATAAATTACCACTAGGAGAACATACACTTGATTTCAACTAATCAATAGGTTTAATGTAGTAGCTCTTTCAAAATATTTTGTTATTGGAATCTAGGAATTAATGTTCTTATAGATCAAAAAAAATATAGATACCATTTTACAAAGATTGAACCACCAAAAAGGGACCCTACAAGTTTGGGGAGCACTTGGTATCTTTAGAGTTTAGAAAATGATGAAGGCCTAGATCACCTTTATGAACCTCTCTAATTTAGATATGTATAGAATGATGATGTTAAATATCTACTTTATATTCATGTAATGTTGAGGACAAGCTTATTTTTCTTCTTCTAGGAGATCCAACTCAATATTCACATGTTGTTGTTATCTTGATCTAAGTACTAGTAACATTGAGAGATGAGATGTGTTTTCATTGAGAACATGACCCTACACTAAAACAACTTAGATAACTCATTTTAGGTGGTTGATACTCTTTGGTACCACCAAGGCATAGATATCCCCAAATAGTTTTGCTAGTGTAAATGAGCTAAATATGGCTAATTACTTTCAATAATAAAGATCTTTTTAAGAGACTATTGTCTTGTATGTATCTAATAGTTACCTCTATTAACTATCACTTAATGTAATTATGAAAATTGAATAACTTTTCCAAAGGCCTAGCTTCTAATCCTACATAGCTAATATAGCAAATGAGAATTTCTATAAAAGATACCAATCTTTAATTCTGACCTATCTACTAGCCAACTTCTCAAAGGTAGATTGCAAAAGTTTTTCTAAATAGAGAACGAATTTGGAATAGAGAAATTATTCAAAAAGCTCAAAATTATAAAATAACAACATTAGTTTTATGCCAAACTAATTTAGAACCAACACTTATGGAAGCTATCCCATTTAACCAAAATGACATGAATAAATTAAACCTTAGCTTATAAAGAAAATAATTTATCCCAAAAAACTCTCACTTTCTAAAAACATAGTTATGCAAGATTTAAGGTAGATAATTGAAGAAAGTCATTCCATTCAAATGTAAATTAAGAAATAAAAGATAAAATAGATAAATATAACCTATTTAGAATGATATTATAAACTATATTTATAAGCTTTTTCCAAAGAATTTCCCCTCCTGTTTCTAAACTTTTGCACTAGGCTTTATATATTAGCTATTGGTAGTTACAATAATTACAGAAATTAAGGCTTCATATGCCTCATATTTTCTTCATATAATTGCAAGCCATTGAACAGCTATTCAGTTTCTTGATAGATTTTTCTCATTCTTTGAATATGAAGTCCTACTAAAAAATGTTGAGATAACCTCCCAAGACTAAGGAAAAATTTGATAGATTGATTTATTACTTCTAGCTTAGCATTATCAAGGTTTAATAACATCTTTATCTCTTATTTTTCTCAAAATTTTTTTTTTTATAGAATTGGTTAATTCAATTAACATAGCTCCCACACTAGAACAAGTTTGTTCAAATCCTAGCTTCTTCTTAGTAGTTTCATTCATAATTCCCTTAATTGCCATCATCATCTTGTCTAGGAAACCTTGTGTATACTATCGTAGTAATTCTCTATTTGTACAAAAATGACTTTTATTTCTTTAATTTCTTGCACCCATTCTCTATTGTAGTTCATCTTAGTGATTATTTCTTTAATGTTTGGCAAAGCTAGGTAGGAATGATCTAGAGCTTTTCCTTTCTTAATCTATTCTAGTTTAGAGCTCACAAAAACTAGTCTTTCTCCTAACTATGTCATAGCTTATTCATTATTTTATAGTAGTGATTCTTTAATGATAATCATTGCCTTAAGTTGCTTATTTTCTTTTGTGTAGCTATTTTAATTCTTCCTATAATTTGGATGTCCTATTCTCATTTTACATGAGATAATCCTAAATCTTAGTTATTTAACTATCAACTATTTGTCTCATGTCCTTAGTCAAGGTAGCTATAGTCTTTGATATGTCTTGATAAGTGATGAATCATGGATTGGCTACATTGACTAGGCCCCATCAACTAAGCACCATCAACTAGGCCTCATCAACTATGCCTTGTTGACACATGATTTAATGCATTAATGTGGTCCTATCAATGTAGCATTTGTTTTTGCATATAAAGATGCACTCATCTATCATGTTTATGGAAGGTCTTGTCATAGTTGTAGCAAAGCTCTTGTAGTTTTATCATTTGGAATTTAGAATATTTTTCTAAGTGCTCATGGTAGGAGTCAAGAGTGTACGGATCTTTATTTGAGTACTATTGTACTTGAGCACAGCAATGTGTGTAGCAATAAAGATGAAATTTTTGATAAACCTTGTAGCACTTAGAAATAGATTAATTATTTATTTATGCTTTCAATGTTTTATGTAACTTCCTTTAATGTTTTAAGTAATTAAATAATTAATTAGGCTAATCTAAGATAAACTAAGCTACATTAAGTGGTGATTAATTAAACATATAAGTATGACCACTTTTACCATGTGCATGGAGCTTGGTAATCCTAGTAATGCTTAACATTTGGTAACCTAGTAGCATTATACATGTGTTTAGGATGTGTATGGAAAGTAGGACCAAATGCTTATGTTAAGATTAGTTAGACATAGATAAGTTAGTTAGATTAAATTAGTAACAAAATTACTTCATTCCTTTCATCCTTTATTTTAAGCACCCAAAACATAAAACATAAAAATAATAAAAATTATATGCCTTAACTACACTTAACCATACCTCTGCATATCACAAGTGTAATTGGGAAGACAATGAATGACTATTAGGATAAGTTCACTTCCTAGAGACTAGTGTACCGAAAGACATAGAGTCCATAGAATTTGACTGGATCGCACATAAACGCTTAGTCATTCGTATGGTTGATCATAGGGGTATGTGTCATTCATCATTGGCATTGTTGTTAGGGAATCTTTTTGTTTGAAATGTGTGCTATCTAGGCATAATGATAATAATTAATATCATTGGATAAATCCTAAATTAAAATCATTCTCAAAATAAATATAATAATTTAAGCATTGATATTTTATTGTAATTTCAAAATGTCTTCTTCTCATAAGCATGATGATACTAAACCACCGGTGCCTCAAGAATTCAAGGTGGTATATACTCATCTAGATGCGTATGTGCTTGATTTCATCTTCATATTACATTAGGATGAACAACTGTGATGGTGAGATATGAAGGGAAACATTGTAATGCCTCTTGATCAATCTATGCCTAGGATGCTACTCCAAACTCTTAGGAGGTTGGGCATCTAGGATCTTTAGGAAGAGTATGTTGTGCATGACTGTGACTACCAAGACTACCATCCCACTAAAACAAATTGCATGAGAGATTGACACTAGGAGAGGCACCATCAGGCTATGAAGGGAAAATGGTTACAAATCCCTTGTTCCTACTCAACCAAAATGAAAATGAGGATCCTTCCTCTAAGGGTTTTCAACATAAAGATTCTCCATCAATTGATATTGGTGATGGTGGCTTGAACCTGAAGCTATAGTCCACTATCAACAATCCAAGTTGAAGAAACAGTGGGAGTTAAAACAGGGGCTCGGGTAAGCATCAAGATGACAAGGAAGCTAATGAATGTGGATGTGAAAAGTGTAGAGGTAGTGGAAGATACCATCATGGTGGTAATCCTCCTCCTTTTTCACCTTATTCATCTGCATCTTCTTCTTCCTCTTCTGGTTTTGATAGACACCATAGAAAGGACAACTATGATGAAGGTGAATAGCAAGATGATAATAATTATCACCAAGCCAACCATGAATGAAGGGGTAGTAGAGGAAATCATAGGAGTAATTGAAATAATGATGATGATGAGCATTAGTTGGCAACTCATAGCATGCTAAACATTGCAAAGGTAGTAAAAATTTCAACCAGGCTTGTGAGATATAGTCGAATCAATCAACTTAACATGAAAAATATCCCTAGATTTGAGAGAGGATATAACTATAATATTAAAATACATATTAAAACTTTTCATAATGCATGTGCCTTATAGAATATTAAAAATTATTGGCAAAAATTACAGGTATTTCCTAGGACACTCATGAAGGAAGCAGAAAGGTGGTATTGGTTTTTAGAGATAGAATCCATTCATAGGTGGAGTAAAATGCTAGATTTGTTCAATGATAAATAACAAAAGTACTTCCAAGTGTCTTATTTGAGAAGGCAGATTCAAGGATGGAAGTAAGGAACACATGAACCCTTGGACGCTACCATGGATAGATACTATTCTCTCATACACCGATGCCCTAGCCATGGTTATTCTTAGTAGAAAAAACTTTGCCACATCATAGATAGACTTAGATAAAAAATGATAAGAACTCTTAGGGTCTATGCCCAAGGGAGACTACCAGAACTTAGATCCTATCAGATCCAAAGGCTAATAGAGTAGGTAGCAAAAGAATAAGGAGAACTAAGAAAATGGAAAAGTGCTAAGCAATATAATAGGGATCCTTCCATTAGAAAAATGAAGGTTTGATTTTGTGACAATAAGGAGGATTCATCACTTGATAAGATGATGAACGTAAAGACCTTGCTAATCCAAAAATCTATGTCTGAAATTTCAACCAAAGTAGATAAAATATGAGATTCGTTGAATGAAAAGTTCCAAACTACTCTAAAGATTGCAAAAGAATCAAGAGAGCAGAGTAGTAACCGTAACCATAGAAGGTGAAAAGAAGCTAAATGTGCTCACCAAAAGGGTAAAGGCAAAGTTGCTATAGTAGAAAAAGTTATGGAGAATGAATCAAATGATGATGATGGGTGTGACATTTACCAATATAAACATTCTAAAGGATGTTACATTATCATGTCATACTTATAGGAGTATGGGGTGTATGTGCTAAATCCTAGATTGGCAAGAAGGTAATCTTCCAAAAGATTGCCTTATCCTCAAGGAAATCCAAGGTAGCTCCACCACCACCAATAAGCTTATTATACAAGTGAATCTCTACCATAACCATATGAGAAGTACTAGTAATGGGAACATCCACTTTCATGGAGAATGCCATCACCAAGGCAATAGTACCCTTACAAGCATCTAGATCCATATGGGTACTATGGTCAGCAACCGATGTCTCCACGTGACTCTTCTAGTCATGCTTCTTTTTAGCACCACTACTACCCTCTAGAGTATCACAAAACTCATTCTCCATCTATGAGAGGGGAAACCCCATATCCCTATCATCCTTCTCATGTTTTAGCACATGCTCCTTCACCCTCAACTCAATTACATCCTACTCCATCTCTGTAGGAAAACATTCCACCATAGTCACAACAACGTAATGCTACTAGGCCTGTCAACTTACAACTAGCTTTCTATCCAAATGGTTTGGAACCTAGATCCAAAAAATAACCATTATTTTGACCTAACACTCCTCAAAATTTCTCATAGACTAATGCAGCTAACTGTCCTATCTTTTCATCATCCTTTGCATCAAATCCTTTTAAGAGCCTTTCAAATCAAACACCACCTAAGATTTGCATTGTCATGTTAACACACATTGTATTTGATTAGATCAAGGTTGGTAGCCTTTCTAGAAAAAGATCTAACCCTAGAAGTCATCTCATTTACTTGTAGATCACTGGACATGACTGATGCAAGGCTCTTCTTGATTTAGGTTCTGGTGTTAATTTAATTTCACATGACATGTACAAAGCATAAAACTTACCTCCTCTCAAGAAGAGAAATATCCATCTAGAATTGGTAGACTAGTCAATCACTATTCCTTTAGGACTTGTCAAGGACATCATGACCACTATTTGTGGGTGGTACTATCCTATCAATTTTCTGGTGATCAATGTTGATAACTACAAGGGAGACTTCCCAATTATTATGGAAAGAACATGGTTCAATACTATTGATGTGTGAATGAGCATCAAAGATCTCTTCTTGGAAATTTCCAAGAAGAATTAATTTGGAAAGATCAAGAAGAAGAAAGTTCCATGCATTATGTATAGTGATATCGAGTGCAACTATGTGTAGAAACTCTAGTCTATCAAGAGCACATCCATCAAAGCATGTAGATAGTGTGTAGATGAATCGAAAATCCAAAGGTGTTTATATGAAGAAAGCACAAAATAGGAAAACACCCAGTGGCTAATAACTAATCTTGGAAGCAACACACTATGCATGAAACCTGCTAAGAGTCTAACATGTGCCTATATTTAAAGCATGGAGAAACTAGAGCAAGTTCATCAACAACTCTATAATGATGCAAATGATTATACCAATTGGGAAGAGTTGGAAATCCATGAAAATTTTAAACAAGATCCCTTAAAGTTGAAAACTCTACCTATCAGCATGGAGTATGCATTTTTAACAAATGGCAAGATGATAATTATCAATGCCAATCTAGCTCTTGAATAGAAATATATGCTATTGAAAGTGGTCAATAAATAGCCAACAATATTTACTTGGCCATATCTTGAACTGAGAGGGATTAATCCTAGGATATGCTAGCATCATATTTACACTGATATAGCCATGAAGCCAAAGAGGCAACTATAGTGGTAGTTGAATCTAAAATTGAAACAGATCATCAAAGAGGAAATCAAACAACTCCTCAAAGTAGGGTTTATCTATTCCATTATAGATAATGAGTGGGTTAGTTAACTTGTTATTTTTCCAAATAAAGGTGGAAAGTGGTGTATCTGCATTGACTTCTAGTTGTTAAATATGGAAACATTTAAAGTTCACTTTCCATTATTATTTTTGGATCAAGTGTTAGACACTATATGTAGGTATTTCTATTATAGTTTTCTAGATGGTTATAGTGACTAATAAAATTTATATCATGCTAGAGGATCAAGCCAAAACAACATTCATGAGTTTTTGAGGAACTTTTGCATATCAAAAGATGCCTTTTGGTTTATGAAATGCTCCTACAACATTCCAATTCTTGGTCCTAAGCATTTTTTTAGCAAAAAATTGGTTATACGATGAAAGTCTTCATGGATGACTTCTCCACCTATAGTAGTACATTTGAGCAAGCCTTGGGCTACCTTGAGTAAGTTCTTAAAAGGTGTGTAGAGATGAATCTTCAATTCAATTGGTAGAAGAGCTATCTAATGATCCAATAGGACATTGTACTAGAGAACAAAATTTATGAAGTAAGGATTGAGGTGGACCCTAAAAGGATAAGGGTTATCAAAGGAATAACTCACCAACTAGAAAAATGTTCTACCATTCCTTGGACACATTAGCTACTACTGGTGATTCATAGAGAATTTCTTTAAGATCACAAAACGGTTGGTCAAGCTAACAAAGAAATATGATTCATTTATCTAGACCAAAGAATGTGAAAATGCATTTCATAGTCTTAAGCAGAAGCTTGTAGAGACTCCAATTCTATGAGCACCTAATTAGTCTAGACCATTTCATATCATGAAAAATGCATCAAATTATGCCTTGGAAGACATGCTTACATAGTTGGATGACAAGAAACATCCATATTACATCCATTGCACAATCAAAGCATTGGAAGAGCATAGTTGAATTATACAATAGAGAAAGAACTAATGACAATGGTGTACAGTCTAGAGAAGTTCAAGCACTATGTGCTTGGAAACAAAGTGTTTGTGCACACTGACCATAGTGCCATTTGCTTCCTCATGAACAAGACAACAGTGAGCCCTCATATCATATGATGGTTAGTGATCTTGCGAGAGTTCGATCTTACAATGGTAGATCAAATGGGAACTAAGAATATGATCATTGACCACTTGTCTTAGTTATGATGGGATAATAAAGAGGAGAAGAGCCTGCTCTTTGAATAATTTCCTAATGAACTTGTCTTTATGAGCACAATAAATGAACAAGTGCCTATAGAACCAAAATGGCATGATGACATCCTTATCTTTTCACTTAGGAGATTCCATAAGGTTTGGACCACATGAACAAATAACAATTTCTTGATCAAGCCAAATGCTTCATGGAAATCAATGGACACCTTTACAAGGTGTATGCTGATGGCCTAGATTGTTGGTATGTACCTAATGCTAATGGATGTTCATGAAGATCCTTGTGAGGGCCACTATGCTGGGAGATGCATGACCATTAAGATCATGATGGCAAGGTATTATTGGCTGATCATCCTTAGGGGAATCTAGCAATTTGTTTTCTCTTTCAAATGCTATTAACAAGATGATGGGATGACTACTCAAATGGAGGGACCTCAATAGTGGATCTAACCACTAGTACCCTTTGACATATGGGGCATTAACTTCATGGGTTCTATCAAATTCATGTCAAATGGAAAGGCATATATAATCGTCATCATTGATTATTGTGGAAAATGGGCTGAAGCAGTAGCCATCATTGACTATACATAATCCATTACTACATAGTTTTTATAACAAAATGTTGTGAATAGGTGTGGGATGCCACGTGCATTGATTTCTAGAAACAAAACCCATTTTACAAGTGCTACGTTTTGCAAGTTTATGCAACGGTTAGGGGTTAAACATAAATTAATAACATCCTACCACCCCCCAAGCTAATGGTGAAGTAGACGTTATCAATAGGGAGATCACAAAGATCTTAATGAGAACTATTAGAAAATATAAGAGAGACTGAAGCACAAAACTAAACAATGCCCTCTAGGCCTACCACTTAACATGGAAACTCCAATAGGCTACTATTCCTATGAATTAGCATATAAAAAATTACCAACTCTACCTATCCAATTTGAGTTCTATACACTTTTAACAACCTGTGACTTGGATCTTGACTTGAGCATAGCACAAAAAGAGAGATTGATCAACCTTAATGTGCTAGATGAAAATTGATTAGTGGCCCTAACTTGGAATTAAGAGCACAAGGAATTTAATAAAAAGCGCCATAACCTTAGAATATGGAAAGTGAAATTTCAACTAGGAGATAAGGTTCTCTATTGGAATGCCATACACGTAGCTCAACAAACTAAGTTCCAAATGTTGTGCAAAGGGCTTACATCATTTATGAAACCTTTCCTTCTAGGGCCATTTTAATTTACAAAGCTAAGAGCCTAAATAAAAAGTAGCTAGTCAACACACAACAAGTAAAACCTTTCCATGAACCTATGCAAGCCAGTGGAAGAAATGCCTCATCAGATGGACAACCACACTTAATTTTCTAGATCTCCTCCATTCAACTTGGTTGTCAGAGAGATGGCCATCCATGCTAGCCATTATAGTGGCTCCTCAGTTTTTCATGTTATTATTTTCTAGATTTTTTATTTTACGCTTAGTTTCCCAAATTTTTATTTTACAACATTGTTAGTATGTTTATCTTTCTAGAATATTTTACAATTTCTTTTATATTTAACCCTTATTTTGGTTTGAATTTTCCTTGTTTTCTAATAAAATTTCTTTATTGCCAACAGGACACAGTGGTTTTCTTGCCATTTGCTAATGGTGGTTTGTACTTAATATTTTTTATCACTAATGTTTGGTTTCTATTTTTAAATTTTGATGGCTGATAACTAAGATAGGTTTCTATATTCATAAAATAGGTAGTGAGTCCACATCATCCACCCTTCCGCAAACTCTATGGTTTTTCTTGTTTTGGGAATATAAGGTCCCTTTTTCATTAATAAAACTTTAATGAACTCATGACCTTGATAGTTTCCAAGCTTGGAAATGATTCAAAGGTTTGAAAAGGGTGTGGCTTTAAGGGGATTCAATACTCTTTATTCCTTTCTACTTTCTTGAATGCAAGTTTTTATTTCATGTATTTCTTAGCATTCTATGTCGACCAATAATAGGAACTTGAATAAGTCTTTTCATGGTGTGGTTCCCATCAAAAAATTCCAAAAAAACTANCCTTCTTGCTTAATTTTTCTTCTTAAGTGAGGAATAGTGGTTATCCATGGAAGAATTCTTGTGTCTTGAGGAGATAGGCTAGTCCTAGAATGATGATGTGAAGTCACTAAAAGTGGTTGGTTTTGGCCTAGACTAAGGTTGGACTTTATTGGGTCATTTAACCATGATTCTCACAAGGGACTTCATGTAATCATGATTGGGACATCCATTCTATTCCCTATCTCATTCATCAATTCTCTCCATAATTCACCTCATTACCCATTTTCATGTTTTTGTTTTCATGTCTTAGTTTGGTGTGTTGAAATCCTTAGGTAGATTCTTCGGGTTTGGTCCTTAACTTTTCTTAACTATTAATCAACTATGGGTTCCATAAACTCCTTAGTTGAGGATATGCAAGGGAAAAAAGGGCATGTGGCACTATGGGGAGGACCCACTTGCATATCTCATGGTTTGGTCAGTTAATTTCCTTACCCTTAGACATGGCTGCAATCAAAATCTTTTGTGCACCCCATTGTGCATCCAACTGTGTGTTCCTTAAGGCATTCTTCTTCATCAAACCTTATTCTTTACTCATTTCTCAATTTTTAGAATATCAAAATGCTCTTCTAATATTTTCACCATATTATTGGCTTTTTAGGCTTCCATTTAATCCAATTTCATTCAAAACTCCTTGTTTTTCATTACTTTTAACAAAGTCAATGGTGGCCAATAGTTGGGTCAACTTGGCCTTGTCAACTAGGCCCCATTGATGTAGCCCAGAAATTTTATAAATATCTTCCAACACTTTGAACATTGTTTTTAATTTACTTCAAATCAAGAGGGGATATTTTGCAAATTTTTTAGGCCCAAAACCTTCTAGAGCCCATAACTTTCATGCCATTTTTCCAAATCACTCTATTATTCAATCTTATAGCTACTAGAGGTAAGCTCTTAGTTGTGGGGGTCACAAACCTTAAGGTTTTCAATAAAAAGTTTGCAAAAAATTTTCTAACTTCTCTAGAGGGTTAATAAAAAAAATAATATTAAACCATCAATTTTTGAGCGTTTAACCCTTCCAAAAAACTCTGGTAAACCTAAAATTAATTATTAATATTAAAATATTAATAAAATGATATTAAAATAATCAACCAAGTCATAGTTACAACTTAGCCAAGTGTAACTACCCTAAGAGATAAGGTATTTTCAATGTTTCAAAGTTACACAATAACTACTAATCCTTGGTCATGTTGTGATTATAGATGGCACTAAGACAAAAATGCTTGCAAGGTGGACCATCATAACCAAAGAAAAAACATCCCATAACTGGAAGGGACTAGGAAGAAGAAGCCTAGGAGCAAGAAGAAAAAACTCACACAACAAGACCTCTTTGGGAGGAGTCTGAAGTAGAATCTATTCAATCCTAAAGAAGAGGCTATGACTGAATAATCCCAAAGAGGAGAAGCACCATGGCCTATAATAATACTTGAGGTAATATTTACATAAGCCTACCTAGATATGATCAAGCCTCACAATGTCCAACACTCAATTCTCCAAGAACTAAACTTTGGACCATTCTTGGAACATGCTCCACTAGAAGTTAAGATGCAATTGCAAAGCTCTCCCATGTGGCTGATCATCACTAGCAGCAGAGAGTGGTACATAGGAGATACATATCTCTTTAGGAATAGCAAAAAGGTAAGAGCCATTGTGAGAATCAAGGACATTTAGGTATCTTACTTGGTAGATGTTATTGCACCAACTCTTAATCTAACTAATTTTGGCACTCATTTAATAGAAATATTAATGCAAGTAGACCTTAAGGAAAAAAGGGAGTGGACCTAGTAGTGTTATTGGATTGATCATAAGGAGTTTGATGTGCTCACACTAGTGGAGCCAATATACTTCATGATAGCAACCTATCACCTTAATTTGATAATGAGGCCTAGTAAGATAAAAGCCTTCTTTGCCCAAGCCTATTCCACTCTAAGAGAAAAAATCCTAGTTAACTTTCCAGAACTAATATATTTGTAGAAAGAGAAGCATTGCAAAGAGAATAAACATGGAAGGAAAACCCTTTCATTTCCATGCCTAATCAAAAAAATATGCTAAAGGGCAATGATAATTCGCTACACCAATGACACAATTTGGCATAATCCCATTACCTTTTGGCTTAAAATGATGAAAAATAAGACCCCTACCTTGTCAAAAGAAGAGGAGTAGCCACCACCTACACCACCAACTTAAGAAACAATGTCGGAGGCTAGCACAACCATTGAATGCTTATGCAAAATTTGAGAGCAACTCTTACATGAGCAAGAGTAGCAAGTAGGAACTAGTGGTGGTGATCCATCTGTATATTGTCTTGCAATGAGTTACCTCAATGAAGTGGCTTAAACAATAAGAAAAATGGAGGGAGGTGGACCAATATTCTCATTCAAAAGAATGCAACTGCCCATGAGGTCAAATCCTAGTACTTGAGAGATGACGATGTCTCTCTCACAACAACAGCAATTCCGAAAAATCTCTAGGAATACTACTACCTTTTTGGTATGCTTGGAGGAGGGTGAAAAGACAACTATATTGGTGATGCAACACAAAGGGTAGGGGACAATAGTATAAGTGATTTCTAACATAATTACTGAAGCTTTGAATACACTTACAACACCTATACTAGACGTTTCTACACTTGCAAACATTTGTAGGAGTTATTAGTAGAAGACTGAGTGCAACCCAACATGAAGAGTTGCTTGATTAATTAGTGGTAACTAGTCAATTGATTCTAGATATCTTTGTTTTTTTAGATAAGATCACCACAACCCAGTTGGAGCTTCCTGAAGTAAAGGGCAAGTGCATCATTTTAGAAGGGAAACTCGAAATGGCTCAAGAACAAAACCAATGCTTGGTTGCAGTAGTTGTTGAATGAAGAGCCCATTTTGCTGATCCCACACTCCTCAACCCTACACTAACAAGAGATGAATTTTTTCAACAACTTTAGGATAGAATCAAATAAGTTTAGTTCAACTTTAAGATAGACTCAAATAAGTTTAGTTCAACTTTAGGATGATGACCATCTTTGACCAGTCTATGGCCAAGGTTAAAACATATTCAATTCAGAAGAACTTGGTCCAGACATGCCAAGAGAATGAGATGTTGATCGTAAAAAATAATTATCTATGGAGTGTTGATGTGCNAACAACTCCAACAAGGAAAAGAAGTGTGGAAACCTATCATTGATGGGATATATGCCTACAATAAGGCAAATATTTGAATTAAAATGTTTCAAATTGAAGAGATGAATAAATGTATGGAGCTTGCCAATCTCCAATATGAAAACTTGACAATGCTAATTGTCAGATAGCCATAGCCATAGTACAAGGTAGAGGTCAAGCACCACAAGGAGACTAAGCAAAATTTTGAGATTGTCAACATTGAACTCAAAGTTCTCAAAGAAAAGTTTACTAACCAAAGATCAACTGTTGAGAATCTAGCCAAAAGAATGAATGGCTACCAGGAACTACAGAATGTAATCAAGGCATTCGACATAGAACGCAAACAATTTGATGCCTGGTTTGTTAATGTCAAGGAGTTGTTTCCAAAAATGCCCTATCCTTGGGATGTGCCCATTTTGATCCACATTAGAAAATCTACGTGGATCATGCACAATGCTAGGAGTAAAGAGGAGAAGATGAAAACATTATTGGATATTTTCTATCTTCCACCAAAAGTTGTAGTAGCAGAAGAAATTCCACAACATCCTCAACCGCTATGTGTGCCTAAAGCAAGAGAAGGTCCCTCAGCATCTTAAAAACCTCCATTGCTTGGGACCATTTAATCTTCCCCATCTTCTTCATGCCATCTGAGGAAAATGTATTTGTCAATTTTTATCCTAGTGTTCAATTTTGTAGTCTTGAACACCAAAAAAATTTGTAATGGTTGTATATCCATACACTCAAGCACTTTTTATTTTTTTATGTTTGTCATCAATCAATAATTCCATACATTTCCAAATTTGTAAAGAACTTGAGGACAAGTTTTCATTCAATTGTGCCTTCAATATTTTGTAGTTTTATCATTTAAAAGTTACAATATTTTTCTAAGTGCCTACAATAGGAGTCAAGAGTGTAAGAATCTTTATTTAAGCACTATTGTACTTAAGCACAGTAATGTGTGCAACAATAAAGATGAGCTTTTTGATAAGCCTTATAGTACTTGGAAATAGATCAATTTTTTATTTTTACATTTAATGTTTTATGAAATTTCCTTTAATGAATTAATTAATTAATTAGGCTAAAATAAGATAAACTAAGTTATAATAAGTAGCAATTAATTGAGCACATAACTACGACCACTTCAAGTATGTGCATGATGCTTGGTAATCCTAGTAACACTTAACATTTGGTAAACTAGTAGTGTTATACGTGTTTAGGATGTGTATGAAAAGTGTGACTGAGTGCTTATGTTAGGATTAATTAGACATAGATTAGTTGGTTAGATTAAATTATCAACTAAATTACTTTATTCCTTTCATCCTTTATTTTAAGCATCCAAAACATAAAACATAAAAATAATAAAAATTGTATGCCTTAATTAAACTTAACCATACCTCTACATATCACAAGTGTAATTGGGGAGACAAAAAATTGACTATTAGGGTAAGTTCACTTCCTAGAGACTGGTGTACTAAAAGACATAGAGTCCATGAAATTTGATCAAATCACACATGACTGCATAGTGATTCATATGGTTGAGCATAGGGGTATTCACCACTCATCAATGAGACATCACTATCATCTTCCTTTTAGTTTATGGATCAACCTTCTTATATTAAAAAATGAAACTGGCTTATGCTTCTAATGTAGTAAGAAGCTTTTGGCCTAGAGTAATTTTCCCTTCTTTTTCTATATCTTTAAAAGATAGGATTTTCTCTTTCATCAAGTAGTGGGATAGAAAATTTAGGATTATAAGAGCTAATGATGATTTCTTCCCTTTGTTCTATTGCTACTATAGCTTTTTCAACTTTTTTTTTCCAAAAGCTACTATTGTCTCTTCTTATTGGCTTTTACACATTCAACCTTTATTTTTCTTATTTCTTTTACTCTTGCATACTTAGCTCCATTAAGTGGGAATCTTTCATCTACCATGGCTTCATCTAGGTCTAGTAGCTTCCAAGAACAATAATTTTCCTCTAGTTGAGCTAAATACTCATTAGAGAAGTCTCTTGTTAAAGGATGATCTTTGCCTTCCATCCCTGCACACTTCAACAATTAGTAAATCAAAAGGAATGAAGGGAACCTTTATTGATAAATTTCTCTTTAACTATTATAGAGCTTGTTCCTTGGCTTGGTTTACTTTTCTATTGGTATATTTTAAATAAACTATATCTGTTTCATTAGGCTAATGGACTTTCCTTTTTAGTGCCATATGAAATCCACACTACTCTTTACACCTCTTGGCCATTTCTCTTAAATGCCTTACATTGTTGAAGTTCCAAAAGTTAAATTTTAGAGGAAAAAATTCCTTATGCTTGTAATCATGTTTTAAGGGACTTTTCCACATTTTTCTTCTAAATTTCAATGCTACCAAACAAGGAGCTATAAATTTGAAACATTTAAAGGATTTTTTATAAAAACCTACTAATAGTATTTGAGTATAATAAGCATTAAAAAAGATAGCTCCATGACATTTTTACTTTACTTCATTGACAATCTATGAGAAGCCTCCTAAAATAAACTTAAGAAGATGGAAGTATACACAATTCATCAAGAATTCTAAACCTTAGATGTTAAATAACTTCTTTAATATATAACTAGAAAGAATCTATAGGAGGAATCTTTAGGGTGAACTCTCCTTTGCACTACATAGATAACAAAAATTGGGGTAATTCTTCTAGGCTTGGGAATCTCACTTAATAAATAATCCATTAAAAATAAGCTTAAACTTAACTGAGCCATTTGTTCTTGAATTTTGACCAAGCTACTCTATAATACATCTTTCATATATTATACAGGAAAGAAATTTTTATTATTTTCTAGAGCTACCTAGGCCAAGATATGATAATATATAGCTAAATTTATCTCACATCCTGAATAAAAATTTAATGCTGAAATAAAAATTCTATGAGGAAACCTGAGCTCTACAACTTTTGGAATAGCATTTTGGTAACACTGAGCTTTTTCTAGATTAGTGAGTGAGAGCTTGAAAGTTTTTTCTTTCTTAGGATGCATCTATAATTTCCCACTTAACATGTCTTCATTGAAGTAGCAAGCTTCTATTTTTGCAATATCAAGCTCTACAAGATCATAAAGTTCATATGTTTTTTTGAGGTTGATGTTAATGTAGCATTTCATGTTTCCTCTAAAGTAAAGCTTATCTTTCTCATATACAGTCTCGACTATGAGGTGATTTATATCTCTTATAATATTTACCCTTGGACTAAAACTGAGCTTGTGAAGATGTATCTTCTTATATATTTTTTACTAGTCTTCCATTTTTTCTACAACATAATTCCCTATTTTCTCTATTAGGTCATGGTCTTCATCAAAGCTAAATAAATCTCTTTCTTCCACTTCTAATTCTATATATACAACATTAATCTATTGACAAAGTTGATAGATATTAATTTTGAATTGCTGTAGATAATTATAGAAGCTAAAAGTATCAATGTCTTGAAACTTATGAGGTGCTTCTTTCTTTTCCTTATGAGACATTTTTGCTAAGCTTTGAAAAGCTTCAAGGAGATTCAATTATGCTTGAATGATAGTTGTTTCTTTACTTCAATTCTTATCTTTGATTATCAATGACTCTATAATTTGTAATTTATCCTAAGCTTTCTTATTAATACTCAAAGCTTCATCTTTTAATTCACTTACTTTAGGATAGGCTATTTGAATTACTTTTCAACACATTTCATGAGCTTTGATTATATTAAACCAATCTGTTAGTGCCATTAAAAGCTTATGGGTTTAGGTACTAATCACTTTATCCCAGTGTCTTATCCCATTAATCTAGTTTTAATTTTTTCTCAAGAATGTTAAGAGTGATGTGGCATGTGAATAAGTTCTAATTTATAGAATTTTTTATTCAACGAACAAGGTCTCTTAGCATTTTAATTCTACCTATGTTGATTTTGCAAAGTGTTTTTAAGGCCAGCTTATAGAGTAAGTTTGTAGAACCATTTAGAGTTTGTTTGTAGAATGAAATTTTGGTTCTACAAACTCATTATATAAAAGAGCTAACATGGTAGAATGATTCTTGAGCTTCTTTGTAGAACAAAATTTTGGTTCTACAAGCTTTGTCATATTTTCTAGGTTTTCAATCTATAATATAATGTGCATGTGCATTAATTAAACTCATAACCCTGTTGGGTTCAATGTAAGCTCTATTTAATTTGATGTGGCTTATAAAACTTATTCTGCATTTTCTTATAGAATCATTTCATAGAACTAGTTTTTGGTTATATGAATAAGTGCTACACAAGAGTTGATGTGGAAAGGCTTTTTAATAATCCATATATTCACACTTGATTCTTTTGGCTTTTCAAACTTATTGAATTTTCAAAGCTAACATGGTAGAATCACTTATGTGCTAGCTTGTAGAACCATTTTTGGTTATTTGGACAACACTTCTCTTTATGCTTCTTCTTCAAAAGATGATATGGCTTGAGAACCATTTTATCTTTCCTTTGTAGAATCAAATTTTGGTTCTATGAATTTGCTTCATGAAATATCTTATGTGGAAAAAGTGAAAATGAGTGTTTAATTCTACTTTAGAGATTTTGATGCATTTTATAGGATTTTATGTTCCTAGAGTCATTTTGTAGAACCATACTTTAGTTCTACAAACTTGTGCTAAAACTTGACTGGTAGGGTTTCTCTAAAGCTTCTTTTCTAACTTGATTTCTTTAGCTCTATGAATTTATCAACTTTTTAAGAGCTAACATGGTAGAGTCAAAAGTGAGTTTTTTTTTATTGTACAAGTCCCTTATATAAAGCTGACATGGTTCCTAGAATCAATCTAAAAACTTTTTATGAAGCTAGATTTTAATTCTATGAACCACATTTCTTTGCTTTTCCCTCAATAAAATGCAACTCCACGTCAAATGCTGACTTGGGTGAAGTAAATATGAGATGATTTATAGGGCTAAATTTTGGTTCTACAAGCAAAGCCTGTTTTTACATTCTATGATTGAATAATGATGTGACTTATAGATCCACTTTAGCTTTTTCTTGTAGACCTAGATTCTGGTTCTACAAATCCACTAAAATAATGGATGTGGAAAAATGGAATTGAGCATTTAATGCCTCTTAAGAACTTCCACTGTATCTCATAAAATCATTTTATTTGTAGAACCATTTCATAGAATCACTTTTTGGTTCTAGGAACCTATGCTACATAATGAGCTAACATGGCAAAACAAAAAGTAAGCTTGTTGTAGAACCAAATTTTGGTTCTAAAAATTCCTTCCTCTTCATTGAGCTCATGTGGTAGAACCACTTATGATCTTAATTTTAAAATCATTTTTTGTTCAATGAATAATTCTTTCCTTTGTGATTCTCCCTTAAAAGATAATGTGACATGTAGAACCATTTTATCTTTTCCTTGTAGAACCAGATTTTGATTTTATGAACTCACTTTACAAAATAGCTATGTGGAAGAAGTAGAATTGAGAGCTTAATATTTCCTAAGAACATTTAATGTATCTTATAGAATAATTTTAGCTATTAGTTCGTAGAACTGAATTTTGGTTCTATGAACTATTCATACTAAGAGTTGATGTGATGATTAAATTCATTAAGTTTCTAATTATAGAATACTTTGTAATCTATATATCTAACATGATTTTTAGAACCATTTTAAAGCTCTTTGTAGAACCAAATTTTGGTTCTACAAAGATCCTTTATATAAATGAGCTAAAATGGAAAAATTAAATCTACTTTGAATTTAACCTTTTTTCTCTTTAAATGATATTTTTCCCTTAATATTCTACTTAACTATTTCTGCTAATTCTAACTTCTCTTCTAACTAAAACGAGTTCTTTCAGCTGCACAAATCCATTTCCAGTAGTCTGAAAATTAGTTAATGGCTTTAAAAAATGGTCTTTCGACTAAGATTTTATCCTTGTGAGTTCCCTATGAAAGTTGATTTAATTATGGTATTAAATTTAGTTCCAAATCCTAATTCCTTAAACTAAATTATTTAAACTTAGTGAGCTCATATGTTTATTAGCTTAGGATATTCTGAATTGACTATTGAGCTTCAAGATATCTATTCTTAAAAGAAACACTTGATTAAAGTAAATCTAATCCTTTTGGTATTTCTACAAATATTTTCTCTCCCTTAGGGTCTCACATATTCATGTTATTAAAATAAAACTTATAAGCTAGTACTTCACGTGCATTCCTAAAGCTTCTTGAAAAGCTTGATGAGAATATATATTCTCTAATATAACATGATTAATTCAAGTTAATCATAATATTTAAATATATTAATCCAAAAAATAATTTAGAAGCCATTGAATCATGTTTAGAGAAACAAGCTCGATAATTTGAATCCTTTTTATTACATGATAATGGTTATTATTTCAATAGGATGCAAAACTTAACTCATAAGATTACCTCAAAATCATAGGTTAGAAAATATAAAGTATGACCTATGGTTGTACAAAAAGTATATGGTAAATCCAAACAGCATGGAATAGCTATATGTGCCAATTGCATTGGGTTTTATTAACCATGGTATGAAGGAAATAGATGAGTTTTATTAGTGGACTCAGCCTGACTATTGGATTGAGGGTAATAGGATGATAACAATGACTTAGTGATGTGATACATGAAACAAAAATCATTTACCTCTTTACTTTTGAACTAAGGTCCATCATTAGTTATAATTTGAAGAGGTAAGCCAAAGAAAGTTATTAATCTACATAAATCTTTCACCTCTTTAATAGATGATACCTTTGGCCCAAATCTATTTAGAAGAATAGATAGAATTTTCTAGCATGTTATAGCCTCAAATTAAGCTTCACCAAGCATGGTCATATCACTTAAAACTTCATCTACATGGCTAAAGAAGCCACTTATGTTTTCATTCTCTTCCATATTTAAGGCATTAAATGGAGCTCTTAGACTTAGCAACTTTGATTTTTAACCTTCTTGTCTTCTTCATAAATTTCTTGGAGGTGCTTCCCTATTTCTCTAGCATATTAAAGATGCATAATCTTCATAAACATTACTCTATCCAAACCACAAGCCAACACATTTATAGATTGAACATCATGAATTGAATTATTGGTTCCTCTACTGACTCCCCAAACTTCATCATCATAAGCTAAAAGATATGTTCTAATCTTGAACTTTCAAAATGATAATATGGAATATCAAACCATGGAGCTCTATTGAAAGAGAAACCTTGATATTATGTCATGTTTAGGGAATAAGTTTACAACATAGATTTTTAAGTCAAAAAGTGTTTACTAACTCCAATATCAATTATTGTTTTCTAGATGCAGTTTAAGGTACTAAGAGAAGGGATGAATCAATGCCTAATAAAATCAACTAATCAAAATATAGTGGAAGGTTCAAAACTAATAAATAACAGCCTAGATGAAAAAGTAGCTATAAAAAATAATAGAGAAGACATAGAGCTTTTAAGTTCATTTAACTTCTAAAATGGCCAATCTACTACACCAAAAATATCTCCTCAAATCCTTAGAGGTAAATTTATTTTATTAATAAAACCAATTTATAGGACTTCTTTTACAACTTAGACTAAGCACCACCACCAAGCTCAAAGTTACAAGAATCAACTTTCAGAACACAGACAAAAAGTAACCCACTACCCTATCTTAAAGCAAAGACATACACTTTACAAAGTATTGAGGAGAAAACAAAGCTATTTTAGAAAATATGGCAAAAGAGAAAGAAGATGAAAGAATAGAAGCAGGGAAAAAAAATTGAGTTCAATAAAAATTTGGAATAGAATCCACAAGAATGAGCTTGAAGTTTTCATTTTATAGAAAATGTCATTGAGTTGTTCTTTTAGGTCATTGAAAATCTATTATGAGGAAAGAGTTAAGAAGATAGAAGCTATATGCATTTAATGTCCATTGTAGAGATGAAGTTACAAGTTGGAAAGTCATTTTATATTTCATCTTCCCCAAATACTAATCTTGGGTATAAAGCTCAAGAGAACATTAAAGCTTATCAATAATGAAAGCAATTGGGCAGATCAATCTACATACCAACAATAATGAATCTATATTTTTTGTGCTCAACCTATAAATAACATTTCTTTTCTAGCTTCATTTAATGTTAAAAAGTCCTTTCGTCTTCATTAAATAGCTTTATTCACTTACAATAATATAGGCTCTAGATTTATTAAACTATCTCTCCTTAATCTCATACCCCTTTATAAACATATGTTTCCCTTCCTTTAACAAAACATTTTGATAAAAAAATGTTTTTTTATTTATGGGCTTTTCATGTAACTTTTCAATGATTTGAATGAGCTTTATATTTTTATAAGGATTTTTGCTTTTTTCCACAAGCTTTTATACAAGTTTAGAATTTGAAGCTTTCTCCTCTTTGTATTCTTCTAATGGTCCATCAAAAATTTATGAATAAAGTTTTTGACCTTTTTTAAAAAAAGAAAAACTTTAACATAGTCTTAAGCTTGAATTTAAGAAGAAAATTATAGCTCTTTTGATATATTACCATAAGTTGTAATATCAATTGGGCAAGTAGAAGCTTAAGATCTCCTTCAAAAATAGTTTTTCCGTTAAAGAAAACTTTATCCTAATATGGGCTTTTAAAAAAATAGAAATTAAGCCTTTTAGGTTTCCTTGTGGAGCTTTTAGTTAAGCTACGCTTTTTATTGAATAAAACTATATTATATTCATGGATTTAAAAGAAATCATGTTCCAAATAGCTTTTATTTTCCTAAAAGAGTATCATTACTATAGGGTTAGCTTTCGCCTAAAACTACAACTAATTTTATGTTCTTGAATATCTAGAATAAATCTTACTTTACTAATTTATAAAGTAGTTGTAAAATAAATAAAGATTGTTAATTAGTAACATGAATACATTATAGCAACTTATTGTAGCAAAATTTCTTACTAGCATAAAAAATTAAATAAAATTAATTAAAAGAAAAATAAAAATTAATATAGTCACAAAAAGTAGATGCTAAAAATTTTAACGAGTTGCATCATTAAAAAGTATGAAAAATTATAATTTCAACAACACTTGTTTTATCTTAATTGAAAATCTGAAAATAAAGATATTTAGATTTGAAGGTTATTAAATATAATAATAATAATAATAATCAATAAAAAATCAATGTATAAGAAAATAATATAATTTTTTTAATGTATAGTACCCACCAAAATGAAAAATGGTCCCCACAATGCCACAAACTAAATGTCATAAATCAAAATTTTATATTTATCATACTTTAATATTTATTTATAAAATAGCTATATGACTCATATATCGAAAAAGTGTATAAGGTTTCTATTCTACAAAAATACAAAATATATAAAAATTATTTTTCAAGTTCAAAAGGTCCATTTCATATAGAAGTGAGCCACCTTTCATCTCATGTCCCTCTTGCAATGTTTCTTTCACTACTTTGGGCGCTTTACATCAAAATGTAGGAAAAGTTAGAACCTCTCAAATTAGAAAGTTTATTTTGTTTTCCTATTCATGGAGCATAAAAATTTTGAGTTAAAAATCTTAAGTCATAAGCTATACAAAAGTCTTCAATGAAATAATCAATAGCCACAAGTTTTTCAAAAGTCTAAATATTTTATATTTTATTTTGGAATCTCTGAAGGCTAAGTATTGGCTACCCTCATTGTCAAAAGAATATACTAATAAGTCTTGAAACACCTTACTACAAACATCAAATTATCTTATTAAATATTTATGTCCAATAATGTTGATGGGATGTGATATCGCATCCCATGCAATATCACGTCGTCCCCCACGATATCACATATGTGATATCGTGGTGCATCGTAAAGTCTATAAATAAGAGGTGGCTCTCCCTTTGTTTCAGGTCTAGATCTAGTTTAGTTCCTTAGTGAAACTTTGGCAGTTTGATCCCTCCAGAGATAGAATTATTTTCCAGTGTCTACCCGTAGTGTGGTGAATGTAATTATATTACATCCTTTATTCGAGTGTGACATACTTGGATAGGCACATGACCGGCAATAAAGATCGAGATTACTTCATCATTACAACATTTACTTTATTTATTTATTTATTTAATTGTTATCTACAGGTTTCATAGTTAATCTCTCTCACCCTTATCTTCTAGAATGCAGAATGAGTATGACTTGATTATGAGCATTTAAGTGTGACTACTTGGTAACCCAGTGGCGTACCTAGGATCTGTGCTTAGTAATCCTAGTGGTAGTCATGCACGAAGTTCAAGATGTGTATGGATGATCAAGGAACAAATGATCATCGCACTTAGGCTAGATTAGTTCTTCTTACACTTTCCCTCCTAGCTTAGCTTAGTTAATATTATTTTCCACTGCCTTCAGGAGTAGCAGTTAGATTAGTGATGAGACGTGATTTTCATAGGCCGCGATATCGCGTACGCAATATCGCATCCCCCGTGATATTGCATCTTTCCTACGATATTGCATACACAATATCGCAATCCACCGCCATATCTATAAATAAGATGTAGCTCTCCCTTGTTTGGGAATCACAGTTTTAGAGTAGTGAAGTTCTCGCAGGTTGATCCCTCCAGAGTTAGATTTTTTCTATGTTTGCCCGCAGTGTGATGAATGTAATTGTACGGTGTCTTTATTCAAGTGTGCCATACTTGGACATGCACATGACCGGAAATAAAGATTGAGATTACTTCATCATTGTAGTATTCACTTTCTTATTTATTTATTTAATGTTATTTACTATTTTCTCTCTCTCACCCTTGAACTCCTAGAATGCGGAACGAGTACGACTTGATTACGAGCATTTAAGTGTGACTGCTTGGTAGCCCAGTGGTGTAGCTAGGATCTACGCTTGGTAACC
>MNCI01001960.1:117866-209322 GCA_015680685.1 Gnetum montanum | reverse complement strand
ACTTGTTACAAGCAGGTATTATAGGGACCGCATAGACTAGACAGTTGAACAAAATAGGAAACCTTCAACAACTCACAGTACTTGACAAAGTTGGCTGAATCTCTTAAAGTAAGTCATTTGTAGTTTACACACACGCAATCGTTACATTTCTCACAACCGCACGCCGCAACAGCACACACACATACTCACATTAACTACTGAGTTATTTGGAGGTATCTGGGCCTTGGTGTTGCCAGAGACTAGCAGGCACCTAAATCCTGTTCGAGGACACTCGTTGGCAGTCGCGTCCCAAACGGTCGCCAACAGCTAGGTAGAGGAAAATTATCTTTTATGGTCGCAACGTTTAGATCTCGGAAGTTAATGCATAAGTGAATGCTTTCATTCTTCTTCGGGACTATGACCATATTGGATACCCAATCGGCGTAATCAACAGCTCGAATGAAACCATCCTAATAAATTTTGGTGATCTCATTATGTACTGCCAATGCTACCTTAGGTTTAACCTTCCATGCCTTTTGTTTTAATAGCCTCAATTTTGGATCAAGGATAATGTTGTGTTGGATGATTCGATGATCTAACCCGGGCATGTTGGTGTAAGACCAAGCGAATGCTTTCATGTTGTTTCAAAGCACATCTTCTATGTCTTTGGCCAGTTGAGGTTGCAATAGTGTACTCAATTTTAATATTTTAGTTTCACCATCAGGCATAACAATGCGGGTTTTAGTCAACGGGTCTTTAGTGATACTATCGGCTTCTATGTCAAGAGATTTTATCATACCTTTGTAGCTATCTAGCATTTGTTGTGTTGAGGCTATGATTGTATCGTCCATTTATGTACCTAAGCTAATAGAGTTTATGTCGATTTCTCTTATGATTTTTCCATATGGTCCATCAATGATCAAGGGTGTAGATAGATATTGACAATCCATCAGGATTGCTCCTGCCAATAAATAGAGGGCAGAATAAGCTAATAGATGTTGTTTCATATTCCTTGGCAATGTAAATCGTGTATACATGCCCAATGGTGGTTTATCGTCGCACCAGGATGGATGGAAGTTTAAGGCCATACTGGTCCGAGTATGACAGTTTAAGCCTTACTGGGCCATGTGGGGTAGTTTGTGGTAGTTTAAGGCCTTACTAGGCCGTCATGGCAGTTTAAGGTCATACCAGGCTGGATGTTCACCGTAAAATTTGCACAAGAGACTCTACGCCAAAATGTTGAATGTAGACTTCTGAAGTTTCTTTACAAGGGAATCAACATGTGGTAGAATTTGTTTTGTTTTTTATAAATTTTTTTTGTATTTTTGAACAAATTTAATTAAAATGTGTAATAAATAAATCAAAAAGAAACAAAATGCAAGGCAACGGGGACGGTGCGGCTCAGCACAATATATAGCGCAAGGGTGACTTTTGTGAGTATTGTGAATTTGAAGTAAGCATAAACATCGAGCATAAGTGTAAACAGTGAGTGTAAGCGTAAACCCTGAGCGTAAGCGTAAACCTTGAGCGTAAGTGTAAATAATAAGTGCAAGCGTAAACCTTGAGCATAAGTGTAAACACTAAGCGCAAGCATAAACCTCAAACCCCAGCGTAAACATAGGAGCGTAGAGGCTCAAGAATTCGGTGTGAGCGTATAGGCTCCTACTCAGCGTACTGGTTTCAGTTTGGCATGCGGTTTAGACCTCATCATAGACCCTGTCAATTGCAGCATAGAGGATGCCAAAATGGGTAAGGGCAAGGAGGTAGAAAGCCAGGGGAGGAAGGGGCCTGATCTAACTTTCGTGGAGGAGAGCGAGGCCATGCTACAGTGTTTGCCCAGGCCGAAGGTTCCATCATGGCTTGGATCGTCACACAGGTAGGCTCTAATCTTGCCTCTATTAGTTATTTTCATTTGTACATGTTATTTTGGCATACAGGGTTTCGGCGTATATGCCCAGCGTAGATAGTTAGCGTAGAGGACCTGTATGCTGAGCGTAGGTCCGCAGCATAGAGGGTCTCTATAGCGTATAGCGTAAACTGTATAGAGCATAAACTGTTTTGTCAGTGCATAGCATAAACAATTTTACCAGCATGAAGTGTAGATGATTTTATTAGTATGAAGCATAAACAATTTTCTCAGTGTGTACATTGACTGTTTTCACAGTGTATATGCTGGTGGTCTCCACGGCGTATATGCCAATGATTTTCACAGTGTATACGCTAAGCATAAATAGTTTATTCTTTTTAGGTGGGGTAGAGCATAGACCTATTTTCATAGTGTATAGCGTAAACTATTTTCATAGTGTACAACATAAACCATTTGCATAGTGTTCAGCGTAAACTATTTGCGCAGCGTATACACTGACTATTTGCACAACGTATAACGTAAACTGTTTTCATAGCATATACGCCAAGTGCGAACAAGTGCGAATAGTTTGTTGGTAGCATGTATGCCGAGTGTAAATAGTTTTTTGATAAAGTATACGTCGAGTTAGGCAACGTATACGCTGAGCGTAAATAGTTTTTCGACAGCATATACACCGAGTTCGGCAGCGTATACACCAAGCATAAAAAGTTGGTAATTTTTCTAAATGTCGGCCTACAATGTGAAATTTTATTTTTCATCTCATTTTCATGTATGGCTGATTTATCGTGGCATTCTAGTTACTTGCAGGGACACTGAACCTTTCCTCCTGTTAGTTGAGCTAGTCGAAGTATTGGCGTGGTTTGGCCCCATTGAGGCCAATGAACCTACCCCTGGTTTGACTGTTGACAATAATGGGGTATGGTTCAAGGAAGGGGCCTATGAATTCCTCGACTTCATGCTGGACAGATTTAAGGTGGTGGTCTAGTCGCACCTGAATGAACAAGTGGCTCGGAGCATGCTTGAGTCGATGTTGCTAGGAGCTTCAGAGGGCATCATGATCTTCATGGAAGACATTGACAAGGGGCCGCCTGTGATCGAGGAAGGTCCCTCTGGCGGGCCCAGATCTACTTGCCCATAAGCGCATGTGTGGGACCTATTGCCACAAGGACGTGATTATCTGAACAACACCTTGTTTCTAGCTGCACATGCGCACATGTTGTTTCAGAACCCTCCTGGCATAGTGTACCAGGTAGAGAGGTAATATTGTTTAGCTTGTCATGCTTGGTTTTTCTCAATTGGCATTTGCTTCTATTTTGATAACTGTTCTTTTTCAAGCCCCAAGTTACCCAAGATGGGACATGCATTAATGATGATGGGCTTGCCTTGGCTCATACGGCTCTAGAGACCTTTATGGTGGATCCCACCCTTTGTGGAGCTATATTAGCTCAAACCAAGGGTGATATTGTCCATTTCCATAAATTATTTTCTAGAATGTTTACATAGTGCACGGCTCGTGGGTGGTTGCATGGAGATTGGTCGCATAAGGGACAAATTTTTCCTGATGACTCTAACTTGGGTAGCACCTCTAAGTCCACTACTGAAGGTAAGTGACCATATTTTCTAGATGTGTTAATGTGTTTGTTTAACTACCAGGGGTTATACTGATGTGATGGTTTTGAATTGTATCTACAGTTGATGTCCCTCCTGGTGGAGACCCTGTTACGACAGCATGAACTGAGAGTACCCTCTCGATGATGTTCGGGGAGATCAGTAAGGCACAGAAATGGTTACGCACCCATGCCTCACTGTCCATCATCTGTTGTTTAGATGATGTCAACCTTATGGAGCTCTTTACAACCCCTAGCCCTAATGTGTCGATAGTCGAAATGATTAGGATTGTTGATTCATTTGACAAATCCATCTCTTACTACAACACCTAGATTAAGGGTGTTAAGATAGTCTTCCATCTGTTGGCCGAATTCTTTGTGAACCTATTTGGTGTACCGGCGGGTGGCGTAGATGTAGTTTTGGATAGGGCTCAGAAAGAGCTTCATATGGTACGTGAGTTGGAGGACTAGTTCGGCGTTACCAAGGATGCTAAGGGATTCCCTATGTAGGGGAAGTCAAAGGTTGAGGAAGTTAATGAATTATATCCCCTGTTTAGGGCATGGGTATTCCCTAAATCCCTTTCCCAGGTACAGAGTCTTGGTGTTGAACCTATGTGTATTATGCGAACTATCTTAGAAACCAGGATGCATTATAACTGGGCCCAATTTTTGTTGTCGGGCCTTCATAAGGAGATAGTGCGGTTGCGCTCAAATGTTGAGGCGCAGTCCCACTTTACCTTTGCATTTTTTGCCAGATATCTTCACCTTTTGGCCAAGTTTTTAGTGGTTCACACTGACAATAAATATGTTCTATGGGATCGTACTTAGTTGTCTTGTCTGTGGGTCAACCAATTTTTCGAGATAGTTGAGTCTCAAGACGCTCCTGAGGGGATTGATGAGTTAGTGTCCATCACGATGGGAGGATCATCTGGTACCTCAATCCACACACGTGACAGTGTGAGGTTGGAACCAGATGACGTGCCTTATACTACCAGGAGAGCTGAACGCATCGTTAAAGAGACAATTGGGAAAGCCAAGTCAAAGATTTCAAAACGTGAACACTTAACAAAGGTTGCCTCAGATATAGAAGAGCCACGGGTGAAATGCATATGGTTCAAGATGCCTATCCAAGGTAAATAAACTTGGCACATTTATTACATTGTCCTTTTTGTGTTATGCATAATTTTTATTTTGACCGCTTAGATGCCACTGATGCCTTCAGACTTGACACGAGAAGTGAGGAGGTAGGAATTAGAGACTATCATTGAAGAGGAGGAAGCTACAACGGAATTGATGACTGAGGAGGAAGATGTAAGCAAAGATCAGGTGGGAGGGATGGAAGAGCTAGGGGAAGACACCATAGAGACTAAATTGGTGGATGACTAGAATGGTGTCGATGAAATGTTCAACAGCTTCCTTAAGGGAAGACTGGATTTAGGCGAACCCCCAAACCCAGAAGGGGACAGAGAACATGGTATATTTCTTTTTATTTTATTGTGTTTCCCTGTGAGTCGTTGTTTCCATGGTGTTTTACTTTTGTGTTTTCATCCCTTCCAGACGAAGGTAGTGAAACCAGAACGATGTGGCTGGATGTGCCTATGAAAACGGCTCCCCCTGAAAGGACCACGGAGGTTAGTCTATCTCATACTCGTGGAGCATTTACTTGGACTGAGATGCCAAGTAAAATGGATTTTGTGGCTGGTATTGCTGAAGATATCGTTGAACGTATTTAGGAAGCCCACCCTGAGATAGGTACGAATGTTTTGAGTCTTTTTGCAGCTTTAGAGTTTCACACCCCATTTTGTCGTTTTAGCATTTGTTTTTTTGTGTGCGTAGGTGCCAAACTGAGGTGGGATCCTTCTGAGACTGTTAGCATTTAGAGTTTGCCCACACTACCCCTAGAAGTTGAGCAGATAACAAGGCCAGTTTACGACTAGGTGGCGGAAGGTCTTGTACACAACACCAAATCGCTTTGGACTTGTAGGCATTCCATCAAACAGTTGTGGTTGCAAGTTCAAGCAAAGGAGAAAGAAGTTTCTGAGTTGTCAATTGAGCGTGATGATCTTAAGGCTCGGTATGAGTTCACCTCTACTAAACTAAGTGGTGATTGTTCTTGGCAGACTTCCGAGGTCACTTATACTAGATACTGGAACCTACTCAATCATCATGCATCACTGACCTGGAAACTAGCAGAGCGTTAGGCGCAGGTAGATCTATTGAACCTCAAGTGTCAAGATTGGAAGGCTTTCACTTCCAAGGTGTGTAAGTGGGGTTAAGATGAGAAGAACCACAAGCACCATTATAAGAAATCATTGAAAGAAGTATCTATTGAAAAGCGTCAGCTTGAGATGTTTCTGGAGGGTCTGGGTCTGCACTCTACATTTGATACCTTTACTCAAAATACAACTGTTGAGATGGAATCGCCTACAAGGGTAATTACAACCACTTCTAGGGAGGTTTCTATGGGTTAATTCCCTTTAAAGTGTCCTACCTGGTCAGCTGTTAACAAGGGGAAGGCCTTTGCAGATGTCGACCTAGGCCTTGATGGCACCGATTGGGCGAGCGCTTCAGAGGAGGAAATCCTCCGTTGGCTGGAGTTAGATTTAGAGGGATCCCCTACGGTAAGAATTTTGTTATCATGAAATTCATTCATTGAACAATGTTTGAAGGTTTTCTCTTCTATCTTTATGTTGATTGTTTCTTTTGCATTTAATAGGATCAAGGCGATGATGATGTTCAGGAAGCTGGCCCCAGTGGAGTGAGGGCTCATGATGCCAGCAGGTCTAAAGGGGATGATCCTCCTACCCCTGATGTTTGATCTTTGCTTTGAAATTATTTTGACTCAGATTTATATGTGAATTGTAAATTGAGGAATTTAAGTTGTATTGAACGAATGAATAAAATCAGTTGACTCTTGTAATTGTACATCATTACATGTATATATACATAATTTTTTACTTATATATTTTTTTGTCTATTTTGGGTTTAAATGTAAACATGACACAGCAATATAAAATGTTTTGGTGTGTTTTCATAGTCTAAGTATAGTGCATGAATGTAATTATAAGTAGGAATGTAACTATAAACGAAAGAAAATTACGAATATTGTTATTGACAACATGACAATGCAAGTGTAAATTCAAATAGTGAACCAGAATTAGGGAGAAAATGAAGTATAAGTGGATGATCTAGTTTAAGGCCATTTCGGGCCACATACGCACTAGTCTAAGGCCATTCTAGGCCATATGCGTAGTTTAAGGCCATTTTGAGCCCCAGCGTAAGCAAGGGACATTTCGAATAACACAGGTGGATTTCTCGGTTGACCGACCATTTCTGATCGTGGCTAGTTTTATGTCATTGCAGACATGATAGTTTAACGTCATTCTGAACTTGGAATGTAGTTTAACGTCATTTTGGACAATTTGTAGTTTAACGTCATTTCGGACAGTTTGTAGTTTAACGTCATTTCAGACAGTTTGTTGTTTATTGTTTTAGTAATTTTTTGATTTTTCTCATTTTGATGTGAGGAGATGCGTTAGCGTGTGTGATTCTATATTCAGTGTCCCCTTTACTGATCACGTTGAATGGTAATTCAGCCCAAGGGACGTCTGATGGAATTGTTCCTGCATTAGTGTTTTCTTGCACTACTGCATGTATTGTGGTTTCTGTGTCAGTTGCAGTTTCTGGGTGAGGCTGCGTATGTACAATGTCAGGCTCAGGTATTTCTGTTTTGGGTGGATTTTCTTTTGTGTTTAAAGGATTATCGCCTACCAGTTGTTGTTTATTTATGTCATGTTGTCTAGGATCTTTGAGCTTAACCTCTGAGCCTTGGTCTATGTCTACGTACGATGAGATGATGGGTGTAGCAGCCTTCTCGTGTATAATGATTTCACCACCTTCATAAGGCAGGTGAATTTCTTGGTGTATAGGGGAAGAGATTGCTTATAGTTGGGCTAACCAGGGCCTTCCCAATATTAGGTTGAACCCTGGCATTTCATCAATTACCACAAAGTCGACAGATGTGGGGAATTGATCCCCTGCTATAAAGTCTAAAGTCACGGTGCCTTTGACTATCATGCGTGACCCACTGGATGATTTCAAGCATGTGGTGGCAGTTGGTCTGATTAGCTCTGTGAGCCCCAGTTGTTTGATGATGGGATATGGTACTACATTTGTGGCAGCTCCATCATCTACATGGACCCTATGTATCTTGAATTGGTTTAGTCGTAGTGTTATGAACATAGGGGTTGTTGTTACCTCTCCCATTTTCTAATCCAACTTGATGTTGTCACTATGGAAACTTAATGGCTTGGAAGTTAACCCTTTGGGCTAGTACATTACCACATGAATTGAAGGTTCATTTGGAGGCAAGTCCTCGCTTACTGGGATAGATGTTAACATGCGCACTAAAGCTTCGCAATGGGTTTGTGATGTTAACACTAGGTCGTATAAGCTCAGTGAAGTGTTCTTTTGTTTAAGCGCTTGTGTGACCTGTGTTAGAGCCATCGCTAGATCTCTACTATTGGGCGTGTGTTTATCGGCAATGACTTGGTCCATTGGGCCCAACATTTTTATCTCATGTATAGTTAGTTTGTCAATTTTACCTGGAATCGTTGATTCAGGCGTATCATGTTTTTTGGATGATTCACCCTCATGGCCTGTGTTTGGTTTATCTTTAGGGTGTGTCATGGGTATTGCGTTTAGCGGGGTAGGTTTAGGAGGTCCTAAGGCTAACCGTTGACGCTCCCTCTCCAAGCGTTCACGTGTAAGCTTATCTACTAGGCGTTCTCATGTGTGACGTGGGGGTGCGGTTGGTTTTGAGGCCTCAAGTTGCCTTGGGATTCATACTACATATGGAGAAGGTTGGGGTTGTGGTTGGACAGTTGCATGTGGTTGAGTGCCAGACTGGCTAGGCACCCTGATGACATAGGGGCTTGGTTTATTTTGTGTTTGGGAAGTGGAGGATTGGTGATCACTAGGATGTTCGGATGTTCCAACGACGTATGGAGTTGGCCTAGCTGGAGGTTGTACCTCCTCTGTTGTGACCGCGGGTGGTACTCAGACTACGTAAGGGGCAAGTCGAATATGAGGGGTTGGTGAGTTTGCGGTAGCAGCGAGGGGAGGTACGCGCACTACATATGGTTTTTCGTGGGTCGGGGTGTTAGGAGTTGCCACGGTGGGGGCTACTCAGATGACATAAGGCTTTTGTAGGAAGTGTGATTTTTAAGGCACGGGTGTTTGCACAGTGGGTGGAATATGCACTAGAAATGGTTTATTAGGCATTTTCTGCTCATGGTCAGAATAGATGATGTTAATGCTAGGTGTTTCAGGTTCATTATCAAGGTAGATTGTATTAATCACGTACGGTGCCTCTTTGGTATTTAGCGGATCTTTATACACACCCATGGCCTGGTTTTTTGGTTGGACCGGGTTGGCCTCATCAAAAGTGATTTTTCCTCCGTCGATCATTCGTTGGATATCTTATTTTAGGGTGAAATAGTAATCCGTACCATGCCCATTACATTGGTGATAGTCACAGAAATGGTCCATTCTAAAGCCTTTTGGCACTGGGGGTTCATCTGGCATTGCTAGGCTTGGGTTCTGAACCAATTGACAGAACCGATCGTGCCTCTGGATCACTGCAGGGGATAATTGTTTATGTTTCATTAATCCAGCCTTCAAGAGTTGGTCGAACAACTGCGATGGTTTCATGGGTAGTGGTGTGTATTGGGAGGGTTCTTTCCTCTCAAAGTTTCTTATACAATTCGATGTTGGGTTTTGTGATGAGGACGATTCTAGTGCAGTCGCAGGAGTGGATTTAGTGTAATTAGTAGGGGCAATAGGCAGTTTTCTTTGTTGTCCCATGTTTTCTTATTGTGTTTATGCTAATGCTACTATAGTTGTTTTAACCTTTTCTTTATCTTTCTTACTGTGTTGATTCTTAAAGGCTAAATATGCAGGATCATGACTATTTTGCGTTGCCTCCTCTATGCTCTTGATTTGTACAAATGCTTGACTCAGATTATGTGCATTAAGATAATACAGTTTGGATTTGATGAAGTCATTGATAGCCTGTTTTAGAATTATGAGGAGATACATCTCTGGGATCAACTCGTGAAGTTCGTTGAGAGCAGCACTCCACTGCTGGATGAATTTCTAGACAGGTTCAAGGGGTGCTTGTTTGACTTGTATGAGGCTATCTAGCATGTCTTTAGGCTTCAAGTTATACTTGAACCTGGTGACAAATTCGTCCACCAAATCTTCCAGAGAAGATACTGAGTTTTGTGGCAAGGCCTGATACCAATCAAGCACTCTCCCTACAAGGGACATAGGGAACACTCGCAGAATGGCATGTGGCCACACCTTAAGCAGCACACATTCTAATCTAAACATTACAAGGTGAGCATTGGGGTCTGTCTCCTCATTATACTTAGTTAGCGTCGGCAAAGATACACCCTTGGGTAAGGTTAGGGGCGAAACGGAAGAGCTAATGGGGTCATCGTGATAAAAGTCCACTACCTTCAACTCTCCATCGGCGATTGTCTTAAGGCGTTTGACCTTGTTAGTTAGTTCCTGAATTAGTTTTTTAGCATCAGCCCAGTCTTGAGTGCTAGGTGAGATGGCAGGTTGGGGATGTGGTACAGTATACAAATTGGATTGTTGAATAGTGGGTTGGAAGGCTGAAAACTGTGTAGTTGGAGGTTGTACTTGCGGAATATTCATAGTGGGTGGTATCAGGGGCGACATATTGTAGGCAGGGGGTTGTTGTTGTTGTGGTTGTCCTTGAGGAATATTAGCTTGTAAGGTTGTGTGAGGTGGTATGTTATAATGAGGGGGTTGATGTGATTGGGCACCAATCATTGTCCATCGCCCGGTCATGTTTTGTGTTGGAATCCCCTAAACTTGTTGGGTTACCATTGTGAAGGATGTTCCTTGGGTTGGGATGCACGGTATGTAATGAGCAGACGTAGAGGCCGGTATTACGTGCGGCATTCCAATCACATAGGGTGGGAAGGTTACTCCTACATTTTTTTGAGGAGGTTGCATTTGTAAGAACAGGGGTACTGTGGCCGTAGGAGGAATTGCGAGGGGAAGCCTGTTGACTGAACATCAGTCACTAGAGGAATGAAGATGAGAGTGGATGCATCTTGTTAAGGCCCATGTGCTTGCGTGATTTTAAATCGCTAGAGGGACGTAGTTTTGCTTGTGAATCGGTGAAACGATGGGTTTGTATAAGTTTGTGGGCTAAGGGTGTGGTACGAATTTTCGTGCTCGGATTGAGCTGCGAAGTCATCCTTCTCTTTCAATTGAGGATTTTCCATGGAGTGGTCTAGGGGCTAATTTGTTAGTAGTAAGAGCTGAGAGATAAGCTCAGAGTAATGCTCCGGGAGAGGAATGATATCGTATGGTGGAGGGATGAACTCATGTCCCCCTCTGTAAAACAATTCGTATTGTCTTTTAGCCTTGATCTCAGTTTGGTCCATGGTTAGGCGTGCTTGTATTTTCACACATATGAAATTGTATTGGTCCTAGGGTATGATGTTAAAATATGGGTTTTTCCCTTGCAATCTAAGAGACCAGTGAGGCCCCATAGTGGGTTTTACCATGGGTTGTTGAACAACCATGGTGCCTATGATGTCAGTGAGTGGCTTGGTTACAGCGTTGGAGTTTGCGGTGTTCATGATGAACAGTTGAGAATATGACACAGTGAAGGCATATGAAACTAGTATACCTAGTGTAGCGTAAACCTACGTTCATGGTGTATAGTGTATAGACTGGGTCTTAGCATATAGGCTTCAACGACTAGCGTATAATGACAGCGTATAGGTATACAATGTATAGTGGCAGCGTATATGCTAAGCAGCATAGATGGAGTCTATAGAGTAAAGCGTGTAGCGTAAACTGAATAGTAGTGTAGACAAGTCTACAACGTAGAGCATGTAGTGTAAACTAAACAGCAGCGTAGACGAGTCTACGGTGTAGAGCGTGTAGTGTAAACTGAACAGGAGCATAGATGAGTCTACGGCGTAGAACGTGTAGTGTAAACTAAATAGTAGCATAGACGAGCCTACAGTGTAGAGCATGTAGCGTAAACTGAATAGTAGCGTAGACGAGTCTACGACATAGAGCGTGTAGCGTAAACTGAAAAGTGTAGACGCTGGGAATGTTGCAGATAGAGTTGGCATAAGCTCAGCAATGTAGACGCTTAATAGCGTAGATGCTGGGAAGTTTGGGAATGGTAAGTTTTAAGCTTAGCAAAGTAGAAGCTGGGAGGTTTGTAGACAAGGTCGGCGTATACTCGGCAGCGTAGACACTGGGAGTTCTGAAGCACACTAAGTTTTAGGTACTTTTTGGCCCTCTTTCTAGCGCCAATTTCTGTACCATCTGAAATCATTGGTCTCTGGCTAGAATGAAATAGAGACTGGGGGATCTCCAGACATGCCCAGAAGACCCTACCTTCACTTGAGGGCAAGCTGGAATGAACGAAGGCAGAGTACCTTGAGTGGTCCGCACGCGGATTAGACAAGGATTTCCCCAAACGTACACTGAGGTGCTATACACTGGGTTATATGTGAACGGCGTAATAGATGTAAAATGAAATGTAAACAACGTAATTGGTGTAAACAGAGCATAAGAGTACGAGGGCATAAACAATAAACATGCAAAAATTAATGAAAAACTATAACAGATTTTAGGAAGAAAATGCAATAATATTATTACAAAGGGAGAGTTACAATGCACCGGTCTAACATAGTTGTGGCTTTTACACAAGGCAGATAAATAGCCTCGGTGGATGCAGGGATGACAGTGTGCTGGTTCAAACTGTAGGCACAGCGTAGAGGCTGTATGCTCAGCGTACAGGGTTGAAGTCTAGCGTACAAGGTGCTCTGCTCTGGTTCTTAGCATCTCTGTTTTTCTCTCTAGTTTGCTCAAAATTCCCAACCCCATTTCTAATGAAAAAGTGGGGTTTTATATAGGTTTAGACGTTAGACTCGGGCTGGGTGACACGTAGTGCGTTGACCGGATGCGAAAGAATAAAATTTGCAAGTATACAGTGTGTTGTACACTACCGTATAGCGCTATACGCCAGCGTATATGGTTGTACGCTAGCATATACATGCTAGACATGTAACCTCGGTGTACAGACTTGATCAGAGTGAAAGAAGTCACTCGTTCTCTAGATTTGAATTCAGCTACCCTGAAGATGCTACCTGTACATGTTTAGCTCAGTTGACACTAGTTGTAGACTTTGTACATGCTGGGCGTATATGCTGGGTGTATACACTATAACTGCTGGCTGTATACGCTATAATTGTTGGTCGTATATGCAGGGCATATACGCTATGGATGTCTACTGGGCGTATATCCTGTGGATGTTGGGCGTATATTCTGTGGATGCTGGGCGTATACGCTGGACGTACAAGATGTACATATTCAGTGTATAGACTCTAGAATGCTTAACGTCAATACCGGATGATTGCTCTTTTCATGTGAGTTGATGCCTTGTACCAAATTTTGGTTCCGCAATGCTGTTTTCATGCCGTCTCCGGGGATTGCATGCCAGGCGTATACGCTAGGGATGTGTATGCTGGGCGTATACGCTAGACGTATATGCTGTGATACAAACTTGGGTGTATACACTAGGTGTATACGCTGAAAACGTATACTTAGGGAAAACTAAGTATGTGGAGCTCCGAAGTTGCCATTTTTAATAGCAGATGTTATTGTGGTTGTCAATGGGTCCTAGGGAACTACTCCTTGTTGAGTTTGACTCCGCTTGAAGCTGTCTGTGGAGCCGTCGAGCTTTAGTCATGCCGAGGAATGTCATGACTTAGCCCGATTCTTGTTGGAGAAGTACTAAGCTCAAAATTTTGTGGTGTTTCAATTATAACAAGGAGACATCAACAAATCTCAAGGTGGAAACATCATCTTTGCCAATACAACAATCGTTAGAAGAAGCTGAGGCAAAGATCAATAAGATGTTGGAATGGATGAATCAAAAATGTGGAGAATATATCAACATCATTGGAGATAGAGTTTTGACAACCCAAGAGGCAGGACAAAGTAATAGGCATTCAGAGAAAAAGAATAAAGGGAATAAGTGCTCAACTGCTAATCATATGTATGAATGCAACATATGCCTCTACAATCATCCCAAGCATCAATGCCCAATATTGTTACATCTACATGAGCATTGGGGAAACACGTTACATCCAGAGTTCATACAGAGATACTGTGTTCGATCATAGTGGCAACAATCCCAGTCATGGGGGAATCCACCCTTAGATTGGAGGCACCCTTCATACCAACCGAATCTAAATGCTTATCACGTTCAACACCCTGTTTCTTCAATTGGGCCAACATACTCTATCTCACCACAATACCATTCTCCACAATACTATCAACCCATACCTCCAACACAACCACCACCTTGCGCACCTTACATTCCTCCTAACTTTCAACATTCTTATCCTTTTGCTTCTTCCACAATGCCACCAACTGTTCCTAAGGTGTTTGTACCACTGCAACCCACAAACAACACTTATGATGCAGCTACTAACAACAGTGATGAGCCTCCTCAACATCAAAAGTGTCCTTTCTTTAAACACAGCTGTAGGAAGGGACAACACAATTCTGAGGCCACTGCACCTTCCAACTCAGCACAAGTCCCACACTGTGGTGCACCCTTACCTTCAAACCCAATGCCCCATGTAACTTCATCAAGGCCACCAACTAACACTCCAACAACCATATGGCCCAATGAACATAACCGTGAGAGGCATTAGCCCAATCCTTGCATATCATTTAATGGTCCTAAACATCATAGTGGGTCAACTCGTTATCCAGGAACTACATCATATGAAGTGCTCCACTATGCTTATTATGAACTATGTGAAATCCAACGTGATAAGTATGGACCAGTTTCAATATTACCAATATGCAAGGATCCTCATTTCCCATTTATTAATCCTTGCCATACTCAACCGTTTAGTTATGGGGGATATCCCCCATTTCAATAACAAGAAGGATTAATAAATATTTTTCATTTTCTTTAATTTTACAACTTTTTTTTTTCAATTTTTCATTTTTCAACTTTTTGTTTTACCTTTTTATATTTTTTTGTGTGTGTCTGTGTGTTTGTCTTTTTTGGTTTTTGTAAGTAATCTCATCTACGAATAAAACACTCATGTGGATTGTTGGTTGAGGTGTGTTTTATGTTATTAAGCCATGAGTGATCAATTATTTGGAACAGTGAGCCCACTACACCCACTCATCCACACTATAAATAAAGAGGTTATGTTCGAGGATACAGTGCTATTCTTGAAATTTCTAAAACTTAAAATTAATTTTTTGTTCATTGTACCCAGAATGAAGAAGGATGGACCAAGAGGGAATGATTAGGGTGTGACATCAAGGGGACTTGCGAATTCTCTTTGGTGACGCTTGTGGGAGTTATCATGCAATATGGTTGTACTAAGATCCTTGTAGATCTAACGAAAAATGGGAGTAAGAGTAATCAAAAGGGCACTTAAGAATCAAACGCTATTCTAGGGGATCCCACTGGAAAGACATGCATCCATGCCTGAAGGTTGGCGGCTTCTCTGGATTGAGTAAAGTGAAAAAAAAAAGAAAAAGAAGTGCCATAAAATAAAAATTACTTCTCCCTTGTACTAAATACCAAGTGATCGTACGCCTTGTTGTTATGGTACTCTCATAGTTGGTCACCATGGGATGAAGCAATGCGATGTCACTGATTAGAAGGATGGACTTGGTCCTAATCTTGGAACGATGGGTGAATGACACCTTAATCATGCTTTTCATGCAAGATTCATTATGCCCTGGGTCAGTTACCTCATGTCCCAATCTCTATGATCCCTTTCTATACTTCGTCTCATCTCACTGTTCATGTAATAGTAGCTCATGTCCCGTGTAGCATAGAATTTTCACCTCATTCCGGTGATATTTACATGAATTTGTTTCGTGGAGTTAGTGCGGATTACATTTAACCCTTCTAGTGCCCACGGACACTTTAAGTGTGGTTACAGAAGGGCATAATAGGTTGAAACCTACTTTGGGGAGGACCCACTTGTGTAATTTTTCGTAATCTTCAGTAATTCTCTAGCTCAAACACACAATTTCTTACCCTTAGCTTAATTTTTCATAATTTTCTTTCCTTCTTATTATCCCTCAAAATTTTAACATTCCATTGTACCATTACATTCCCTTTTCTTCATAACCACCAAATTTTTAATTGCTAAATTCACATCATTATCATTGCGGGTGCCTCTCGAATTAATAAAATTACCCTAGGATATCTTAATACTTGACATGTCCTCACTTTACACCATTAATTTCAAGAAAATCATTAAAAATTTGGTATTTTTCATGTCTCCCACATCACTGGGGACGAGATATCGTGTACGCGATATTGCGTCCTATTTATTTATAAATAGGAACCCCCGCCACAACACTTAGCATCATTCTGCCATTTACGCAGGGAAAATTTTTGAAATTTTTCTCTATTACTTGCGATTGCGTGCCCTTGATTTTTCACTCATATCTCGCTCACTAGTGCTCCGATTTTACTTCTGTTTGAATTTTCTTGAACCCAAAGCATTCAGTTTAGTCGTGGGGTAGACACACTTGCCGAAAAGTGCCTAAATTTTTTGAAATTTATCATCACCCAAAGGACATCAATTAGGGTAATTAATACTAACACTTAAAAAAACTATGCCAAAAATCATATGACCTTAGGTACACCGGGAGATTAAAATGAAACCCACCTAAGCCATAAGACCTATTATCATAATTTTCAGGCACAATCACACGACAACATAAGATCTTCAATTAAAGGCATGTAGTAAGGTATAACTTGAATTTGAAAACAACCTTACTAATGTTTGACCCGTGTGATTGCAGATGGCCCTAAAATGTATGCAGTGAGAGGGTCCTATTCAAAGTGGATCAAAACAACCTCAGAGAAGTGGAAGACGAGTCCCTACTGGACAACATGCAGAATAGGACGTGTAATCATTCAGCATCCATCAAGAAGAACCTCCTACAAGATGGTTTGGGCAAGCAGAAAGAGGAGTTGTTTCTATGCCTAAACCGGGACAACAACTCACATTGCCCCTGGAATATGTTCAAGCTATCCATAAGAAGTCCATAGTTGCTACAGTGATCATGGAGCTTAACTTCAAACCTTTTGCAGAGTTTGCTCCTGAGGCTGTTAGGGATCACCTTAAAGGGTCTCCCTTATGGCCTATCCTATCTAAGTGCAGTGCCTGGTACTTAGGTGAAACGTACTTGTTCTGGCACCATAAGGAGCAAGGCACCATGGTTAACATTTGTGGTGTGATAGTAGACTTTTCTATGCAGGCATTTTTAGAAGTGTTAAACCTTCCAAATTCAGGCCCCCATGTTGCTCGGTTATCTACCCGATTAGACCCTGATGTGCGAAAAGATTGGTTAGAGAAGGCATATGGCAAAGATAAAACTTTTGGAGAATTGACGACGGAAGAGAAGGTTTATTTAAAAATTGGAACCTATCACCTCTTCCCCACAAAAGGTTTGAAAACAATATCTACATATGTGGAAAGGGGATATGTAGTGTTGATGGGAAAGCTTAATGCTAACCTTTCCCATCTATATTTGATGCAGATCCTAAGGTGATTCGAAGAATAGAAGTCAAGAAAGATGGCGTTGCCTTTTCCTTGCCTTATTAGAAAACTATGTGGATGGGCTGGTATTCGGGGATACACAAATGACGTTCTCCGAAAGGCAAAGTGCTTCTTATGTTGAATTATTAACGGTGCCAGCTCCAATAAAGAGCATTGACGAAGAGCTAGGACCAGATGAAGAAGAAGAACAAATGACTAGAACACCTGCAAGTCAACTTGCAAGACCTAGTCAACCTCCAGCCACAGGTCCCAGCCAACAACAAGAAGCAAGACCTAGCATAGGCCAAGATCTGCCTCCACCACAAGAGTATAGACTGTCAATGAGCCATCTTAGGGTCATTGCCGAGATGGTTAGTTGGAGAAGTCGTGATGATGGAAATCTCTTCCACATCATCGATGATGTTAACTAGCCTACTATTTCGTTAGATCGCACAAGGGGTGAATTATCCATCCAAACAGGAGGAGGGGAAAGCAGATGATCACAACAGATCTCTGAAAACGTGGCATCTTTTCAAGTGTAGTTAGAGACTAGTGAAGGGGCCACTGTGGTGGTCATGCAACACCAAGATTTCATGGAAGCTGTTGAAGTGGTCGTTGACCACATCAAAGAATCTTTTAATGTACCTGTTGTGCCACCGAAAAATCTTTCAGGAGCATGGGATGCTCAAACTCTTGCCAGAACCTCAATAACTCCTACGGAACATGAGGATGCACTGGACAGATTTCTTCAAATAGGACAAGTTTTGACATCTTTGTTTGACATCCCCTAGAATGTAACGGAAATTCAATCAGACCTCATTTCCACAAAGGGCAAGCTGGTCATATCTGAAGTAAGGGCAGAGCATGCTGAAGCTGAAATGCAGAAACTACAAGAGTAGCACGTAGCCTTACAAGCAGTACAACGAGATCCTTTGCAATTTGTTTCCACAGAGAAGCTAGACAACTTTAGAATCGAGCAATTAACAAAACTAATTGCAGAAAATAAGAAGGTGGAAAAAAAAGGAGATGGCCACTTAAGATGCCTCCACAGCTCAAGCACAAACTCATGCACATCTTAAGGTACTCAAGGCCTTAGAAGAAGAAAATAAGTAGTTGGTTGCAGATAACCTTAGGTTGACTTCTGTGGAGAAACAAAAGAATGTTCTCGATGAACACTTTCATCAGTTATGAGAACAATTCATTTGGGTCAACTGAGATGTAAGTCGTTTAGCTAGAAAAAATTGAACCCTCTCTATGGAGGAGGTATGTGCTATTCACCAAAAATCAGCCATCGAGATCAGCATGTGGACGAATGAGGCTAAACAACACGAGAAGCTAAAGGAGCATTTCTGTGATCAGGTGGGGATGTACAAGCAAATCCTAGAAAAGGAGATCTATATGGCCAAGCCTAAAATCAACAACATCAGTGCTCAACACACTGATTGGAGGGCCATATTGGACACTTACGCCTTCGTCCACTAAGTGGAAATTAAGAATCGGGACCTGTACATCCAAGACCTGACATAGTACATGGAGTTGGAAAATCTCAGATATGCCAACCTAGCCATGTTAACAGCAGGATGCCCGAGGTCAAAGCTCAAGTAGCAGGTAGCTTCCACCCACATCAAATATGAAGCTGAATTTGTAGAGCGCAAGAAGCTGGCTGAGAAACTAGATGCCATAAATTCTGAGCTTGTGGTGGTAAAAGAAAGCTACTAGGGACAAAATGATGTTGCAATCGACTTGGCTTGATGGCTAATAGAGCTTCATGAATACAAAGACAAAGGCAAAGCCTATTAAGAGGAACAATGGGTGTTTGTGGCATGGTATGTCAAAGTTAATCAGATGTTTCCACAACTACCCTATCCGTGGGAAGTGCCGAATCCGTCAAACAACAGAACATTAGCATGGATGGAATAGGACCCTTAAACTAAAGAGGATAAGCTCCAGGCCATTCTTCAACATCATCAACCCTCCAAGCTTAGAGCAAGTGACAAAGGGAAAGCACCCATGGAGGAGCCACCACCAGGAACTACATGAGTTCCGCATTTTTGTAGTTGTAGTATTTTTTCTCTGTGTTGTGTCTCCCCACACTACGACATTAGTCCATTTCTTTTTCCAGCTAATAATCCCATACCTATCCACTGTGTAATCAATGAAGCTTGTTCTCCTTGTAACTTAAGGACGAGTTTTTATTCAGTCGTGGGGGTATGATGAGATGCGATTTGCATAGGTCACGATATCGCATAGGCGATATCACATCCACCACAATATTGCATCGCCCACGATATCATGTACGTGATATCGTGTCTTCCCTACGATATTGCGTATGCGATATCGCAGTGCATTGCCATATCTATAAATAAGATGTGACTCTCCCTTGTTTGGGAATCCCAGTTTTAGAGTAGCGAAGCTCTAGCAGTTTGATCCCTCCAAAGTTAGATTTTTTCCATGTCTACCCGCAGTGTGGTGAATGTAATTGTACAATGTCTTTATTCGAGTGTGTCGTACTTGGACATGCACATGACCAACAATAAAGATCAAGATTAATTCATCATTGTAGCATTCACTTTGTTATTTATTTATTTTTTATTTATTTAATATTATTTAATATTTTCTCTTTCTCATCCTTGAACTCCTAGAACACGAAACGAGTACGACTTGATTATGAGCATTTAAGTGTGACTGCTTGGTAGCCCAGTGGTGTAGCTAGGATCTATGCTTGGTAACCTAGTGGCGTATCTAGGATCTATGCTTGGTAATCCTAGTGGCATACCTAGGATCTATGCTTGGTAGTCCTAGTGGTAGTCGTGCACAAAGTTCAAGATGTGTACTGTTGATCAAGGAATCAGTTGCTTGTCGCACATAGGATAGATTATATTTTCTTACCCTTTTCCTCTTAGCTTAGATTAGTTAGTATTATTTTCCACTTCCTTCAGGAGTAGCATAGAGTAGGAAACATGTCATACACCTCATCTAGACTAGACCATATGTGACAAATGCAATACTAGTCCAGGTGGGAGGACCGCAAACTGCAACCTAAGGCTAACTATCTAGGTGCCACAACTAGTCTATCTGTGGAGTTTGACTGGATTGCGCGTGCGATGCTCATTTCATATGGTTGAGTGTAGGGGTGCCTTGCAACTCATCAATTAGGAACACATCATAAACCTCACTCTGGACTAAACCATATGTGACAAATATAATACTAGTCCAGGTGGGAAGATAGCGAATTGTGACCTAAGGCTAACTGTCTAGGTGCCACAACTAGTCCATTTGCAAAATTCAACTGGATCACTCGTGAGAACACTCATATTCATATGGTTCAGTGTAGGGGTACCTTGCCACTCATCAAATGTCATAAAAATTTAAATATTATATATTTTATCTAGACATCTCTAAAGGATAGGTCTTAGTTACCTTTACTACCAAAAGCATATATTGACAATTCTTTGAATAACCTTACTACTAGCATTGAATTATCCTCATGATTCCAAACAAGTCAGCCACAGTTGGATCTTAGCAATAGAATCACTACTAACATCCTCAATAATCGAGGCACATGCATATTCAAAAGGATATATTTTAACTATGCCTCACTGTACACCATTAGTCTGAACTGCTTAGTGTCATGTTCTTAGCTAGTTTTCCAACCTCACATGAACTTATGAATTAAAATTCAAGATAGGAAATCCAACCAAACCCTTGTTCTCATAGGATGGGTCCCACTAAAGAATGCTCAACTATTACATACAGAGAAGAACATATAGAAGATTCACAACTCCCACTACGAACTGACCAATCCCAATTACGTTATATGTTATTTTATTATATTTCAAATCCCAAAGATTTTCAAAATAGCCAAAAATCCACAATAGCCAAATTCTATGTATATTAAGGGATATTCTCAAATAATCATGAAATATCTAAGAAGAAAATTAGGCAAAGTTTCCACATATCCCAAAAATTCATCAAAATACAAAAAGAAGTTTAGATAAAATTATTATATAAAAATAGGCCCAAATTAACAAAAATTTCTATATAAAACTACATGTTTCTACATAAACCAAAAAGTTATATTACTCTAACAATCTACAAAAACCTATACTTCATATACATAAGAGTACTATAAGGATCATGCAAATATTCATAATTTAGAAAAAACATACATTTATACATGGAAATATACATTAAATAATTCTCTTAGACATCCCTCTAATCAATCCTCTTAGTGCTCTTCTACATCCATGTAGTATCCACCTATAAATAAATGAAGTTAGTATAAAACTGAGAGAAAAGTCTTTATACTTCCCTTGTTAGATGGTCAACAAGTGTTGTACTGAAAGAGAGGAATGGGATACAAGACAACCTACATCAATGGTTAGTCTAACATGTACTCAAAGAAACACATGCACATATAATAAACTTACATAGTACTCACATAATCCCTATTGAAGTAAAACACTTAGCTAACATACATTTGTAGATATTATCTCTATTAGGCATAATTAATCATATTTCCATGGCAACATGTGTCTTCCATGCCACATGCAGTATTTGAATCTATATACCAGCATCAATCATCACACAAATTACACATTAATAAATAAATTACAAGATACATTACCATTGATATGACTCATAAGAAATACCAATATATACATATTATCCATGTAGTTACTAGTATATCGGCACTCAATGTAGCATGTGTAACATTGCCATGAGTACTCATAATCAATCATTTGCTAATAAATCTTTTATGAGTCTTTTATTAACACATCTAACACTAAGGTTTGTCACCCCATAACCTATAATCACTAGCCTTTTAGAGGACTAGCTATAGGGATATACACATCTATGCCACATATCAATCATAGAAATGAACATACCTATGCTCTTCTACTCTTAGGATGAGCCCTAAGATAAGAGCTTCATTGATGTATCATAGTAAAGGTCAATCCATGACCACCTCAAGGATGCCTCATCACTAGATAGTTCACACCCTCATGCTAGGACCACCTCCCAATAACCACTACATGCATTTTCATGAAAAAATATACCAAACCAAGCTAGTGTAAGTCATCATATGTCATAATTATAACACATCCAAAATAAATATATGGCATGAACACATATATCCAAGTCTAACAGTCATACATACTTCATAAAGAAAATACTATAGTATGGTGTAACAAAATTTCTTTCCCCTAGCATACTCCTTGATCTATATATAATTTTATAACAATGACTACTAATGCAACCTTCAAAAAGATTTGGCAAGTACGTAAGAAGATGATTTCAACTACATCAATTTTACATCAATTATATTCTTAGAGATAATAGTTATATGTTATAAATTTTATTAATAAAATCATAAATAATAATATTTAATTACCACAATTAATAATTAAAATACTCAAAAGAACACAAATAGAAACATATTCATAATACATAATACTAAAACTATGCTAGTTACTCCAACATCACAACTATTTTTTTACAGGTCCTAGATCATTCAATTCATCACATATTTGTTCACACAAAATTTTTAAACACAACCATAAATTTTGAAAATCTATGAAACTATACCTCTAAACATAATCTTTAACTTATTTTCCTTTTATGACCATACTACATGATTATATGCACTAATCTAGCACAAGAAAATAATTTATTGGCAAAGATAACTCACGAATTAAATTTGTCAAAACAAAAAAATCTAAACATGAATAAGACCCCCAAAAATTAAGCAAGTTACTATTTTGTAGCAATTTCAAATCTAAGTTCAGAGAAAACAAAAATCGATTGTGAAAGCCAAAATTCATAAGATGCATGAAAGTAAAAGAAATGAGAAATAAATGGGATTAGAATCAATTTCTATTTACATAGAAATAGAAAACCCAAGTTCACTATATAATTAGTGCAAAAAATGATAGATGAAACTAATGGTTATAACATTTATATGCTAATATATACCTTTTCATCACATATAATATATATGATGTGTAAATGAAATTTATTTTTAAAAAAATTCTATACATTTTTATAAGCTTAGCTTTTGTTTTCCTTCTTTCAATAATTCCCATGAAGTTCAAATGATCATAAAAATACATTAAAACTCTATATCAAAATTCATTTGAACCTACAAGTTCTGTATCAAATAATCTACATTCAACATACCAAATTGACATCCAAACATTACATAACATGGTACTATGATTCAAATGCACAAATACCAAAATCATACATAAAACATAAACACATACCAGATAGCTACTCATATATCACAATCCAATATCCTTGCCATCGATGTAACTTGTCTAGCACATTGCATATGAACAATGTACATAATTATGTTATTTAATTGTGTAAAGATGTCATAATCATATTATAAACAACACAGTATTATAATTGATGAGTGGCGAGGTACCCCTACACTCAACCATACGAATATGAGTGTTTCACGCATGATCTAGTCGAACTCTATAGATGGGCTACTTGTGGTATCTAGATAGTTACTCATTGATCGTAGTTCACTATCTTCCCACCTGGACTAGTATATGCTTTGTCACATATGGTTTAGTCTAGAGTGAGGTGTATGATGTGGTTTCTAACCTAGTGCTACTCCTAGAGGCAATGAAAAATAACTTTAATTAAGCTAGGAGGAAAAGGGGAAGAGAGTTAAGCTAATAGGAAGTAGGAGAGAGAATCTAAGATAGCCTAACTGTGATGAGCATCCATTCCTTAATCATGCATACACATCTTGGACCTCGTGCATCACTACCACTGGGATTACCAAGTGCATGGCCTAGGTACACTACTAGGATACAAAGTAGTCACATTTGAATGCTCGTGATTAAGTCATACTCATTCCATGTTTAATAAGAGTTTAGGTTGAAGAGATATTAACTATGAAAGAAATAAATAATAATAGAAATTAAATAATTAAAGTAAGTGAATTCTTTAATGATGAAGTAATCTCAATTTTTATTTCCAATCATGTGCATGTCCAAGTATGTCACACTCAAATAAAGGTGTCATATAATTACAATCATCACACTACAAGCATGCATTAGGAGAAAGGGTTGAGAAGAACTAAAAATGAACTCACTTCTATCTACTGACTGAAAACTAACTTACTATTAATTTCCTGTGCACCCCATTGTGTATTTATAGGCTCACATGGGAATCATGATATCCTTCATCCAATATCATGAGCCAGGTTGTGATATTGCATACCCGATATCACGTACGTGATATCACGTGTGTGATATCAGGGCCTAATCAATCATGATTCATCATACCCCCATGACTGAATTAAAACTCATCCTCAAGTCAAACAAAATGAGAACAAGCCCCATTGATTACATAATGGATAGTTATGGGATTATTGACTGACTGGAAATTCATTCATGCCGCAGTGGAGAATTGAATAGAACAAAATTGGAATAAACACNCAGGGATCTTGTGCCATCTATGCTAATGCTCCAATGTTTGATGGAGTCGGTACCTACCATGGACATATTAGTTGCATGAACTTCTTATTTGCCTTGATGTATCAGGCTGCAAACAACCATCATTCCTTCTCATAGGCTTTGGCTTTGTGCCTGTACTCTTGAAAATTTGTAAGCCTTCGAGCCTAGTCTATTGTGACATCTTTCTGGCCTTGGTAGTTGGTCTTAACCACATCTAGTTTAGAATTTGTGACTTCTAGTTTTTGCAACATTTTCTTATGCTCCACAAATTCTACTTCATATTTAGTGGAGGTGGCAGCTACCTATTTCTCAAGCTCTATTCTTAGGCATCCTACTATCAACATGGCTAGATTAGCATATTGCAGGTTTGCCAATTCCATGTACTTTGTGAGATCTTGAATCTGGAGGTCGTAGATTTTAAGCTCTGCTTGGTGGAAAAATGTATATGTGTTCAATATGGCCCACCAATCAGTGTGTTGAGCACTAAAAGTGTTGATGTGGGCTTTGGCCATATGGATCTCCTTTTCTATGACTTACTTGTACATCCCCACCTAGTCTCTAAAGTGCTCCTTTAACTTTTCATGCTGCTTGGCCTCATTTTACCATGCGCTTATTTTGATGGCCATCTTCAAATGGATTACACATACCTCCTTCATAGAGATGGTTCAATTCTCTCTAGCCAAATGGTTCATGGCTTGGTTGACCCAAACCAACTGTTCTTGTAATTGCTGAAAGTTTTTCTTGAGAACATTCTTCTATTTCTCCACAGTGGTCAATTAAAGATTGTCAGTAGTGATCTGTTTATTCTTTTCTTATAAAGCCTTGAGTGCTTTAGTGTGTGCATATGTTTGTGCTTGTGCCTTGGAAGCATCCTAGTCAGCCTTCTCCTTCTCCTCTACTATTCTTTTATTGTCTATCAATAATTTATTGAGTTGCTCTATCCTGAATGTGTCCAACTAGTCTGTGGGAATGAATTGATATGTGTCCCACTGTGTAGCTTGTAGGGTAATGAGCCTTTCTTGGAGTCTTGCCAACTCCACTTCAACATGCTCGACCCTGATCTTTGTCATGACTAGCTTTCCTATGCTGGAGATGAGGTCTGATTGTGATGCTATGACATCTTGTGGGATTTTGAACAAGGATTTCATTACTTTTCCTATCTACAACAATTGATTAAGGACAACCTCATGCTCCACAGGAGTCATTGAGGGATCGACTAGAGTTTGAACATCCCATGCTCCTGTGAAATTAGCCAATGGAACAACAGGGATGTTGAAAGATTCTTTGATGTGATCTATGACCACTTTTGTGGCTCTTGCTACATCTTGGTGCTGCATGACCACCACCATGGACCCTTCACCCATTTGCAATTGCATCGTAAAACATGCAGCATTCCCTAAAATCTATTGTGAAATGAGTCTCCCCTCCTCTTGTTTGAATGGAAACCTCACCCTATGCATGATCAGTAGAAATTGGGGACCATACGGTGTCGTTGATGTTGTGGAAGAGATTAGCAGCATCATGACTTCCCCAACTAATCGTTTTAGTGATGTCCTTGTATGCCTCATCGATAGTTGATAATCTTGTGACAGTGGTGACGGTTGTTCTCACTGGCTTATGTTATGCCCTACTTATTGTTGATCGGGCCTTGTGCTTGGCAGTTGGCTAGGACCTGTAGTTTAAGTTGTAGTGGGCCCCACCATCTATTCTTGCTCTAGCTCCAGTGTCTCACTAGCACTTTTTCTTAGGGCTAGTGGCTTTAGTAGTTTGGCGAACGAATCATTTTGGGCTCTTCTAGGAATGTCATTGGTGTACCCTAGAATACTAGCACATTTGCACAGCTTCCTAAAGGGAAGGACAACACGAACTTCCCTATCTTGTGTTCTTCAAACCATCTCAAGATCTCCATGAGATATAGATGAGGAAGGTTAGCATTAGCATTTCCCATCAATATTCCACTTCCTCTTGCTGCATATATTGAGATTCTTTTTAATCCTCTCATGGGGAAGATGTGATAAGTGTCAATCTTGAAGTATATCCTTTCTTCCAGCATCAACTCTCCATATGTCTTATCCTCTTTATCATATGTCCTCTCCAACCAAACTCTTCGTGCATCAGCACTAGACAGGTGAGAAACTATTGGCTTGTATTTAGATGGTTCAACACTTTTGAGATGGCCCTAGTAGAAAAATCTATCGACACACCACAAATGTCAACTATGGTGCCTTCTTCCTTATCGTGCCAAAATTGGTACATTTCGCCTAAGTACCAGGCACCACTTTCAAAGAGGATAGGCCATAATGGAGACCCTTTTAGTTGGTCCCTAACAACCTCATGAGTGAATTCCATGAAAGGTACAAAGTTTAATTCCAAAATCATAGCTACCAATGTGGATCTTTCTTGGATAGCCTAGACACACTCTAAGGACAACATGAGGTGTTGTCCCTATTCAGGTGCTTCAGCAGCTCCTCCTTCTGCTTGTCTTGACTACACAGTAGCAAGAATCTCCTGATGGATGCTAAATAATTGTACCTCCTACTTTTCATGTTGTTTGGGAGATGCTTTTCATCTGCCTCTCTTGGGTTACTTAGACACACCTTGAGAGGGTCCTTCTTATTATCCATGTTTAGTGGCCATTTTCAATCACACGAGGCTGACCATTAGTAACGTTGTTTACAAAATTTAAGTTATACCTTACTTCTACCTTAATGAATTCATTTCTTATTTTGTGTGATCCAGAGTTAGAGAATCTTGTGATAATGTCCCCTAAAAGTTTTAATATTGGGCCCCTTAATTTGATTAGATGGCTTTAAAATTTAATTTCCTAGTGTATGTGAGGAGATAAGATTGTTTTTGGCACATGTTTATCTCATTTTTTGTAGTCAATTATCTTTTAAAGTATCCTTCATATGATGATGAATTTCAAAAAATTTATACGTAATTTGGAGTGTACTCCTTGCCCATGACTATGTTGAACACTCCGAGTTCAAGTAGGTTCTTTTGGAATAAGAATCGAAGCACTAGCGAGTGAGTTTCATGCATGATCTAGTCGAAATCCATAGACGGGCTAGTTGTGGTATCTAGATAGTTACTCATTGATCACAGTTCGTTGTCTTCCCACCTAGACTAGTATTTTCTTTGTCATGTATGGTTTAGTCTAGGGTGAGGTGTATGATGCTATCCTAAACTAGTGCTACTCTTAGAGGTAATGGAAAATAACTTGTTAAGTTAAGAGGTGAAACACCATAAATTTTGGGACTCTCATGATTTAGCAGTCCCGAAATTTGGGAAAGGATCCCTGCAACCATGGTGCCACGATGGATTCTGCTAAGGACATGGAACCCTAGAAGTCATAATTCCTATAGAGTTACTTCCAAGTTTGCCTACCACCCTCTGTAGCACAGTCAACGTGGCACCCAGCTGTGAGGCTAGCCTACATGAAAAAGCACTAGCAGTAGATCATACAGTTCAGAAAATTTTCTATTGCTCAGGCTAATAGACTTGCTACACCTTCTAATGTTCTTAGCTTGACACCTGACCCAGCTGATGGTTTACCCATGGATCATGCTAGGAGCTTCCAAAAGTGTTTAGGATGAGTGAAATAGTTCAAAAAATTTTCTAACTACAGGAACTTGCTACGCTGTACAGCATAGTAGGCCTTGAGAAGAATGATTAGGCTTCAAAGAAGCAGATTGATGATGACTCAGTCTTCCGGGATATATGCCCCACTTCATCCTTGATGCATCAGCAACATGATGCAGCAAAATATGGCAAGTTTTATAAAAATCATTTCAATTTGGATGCTACGCTATGCTACACTATGCAGCATAACACAGCATAGCAGGGATGTACTTTGACAATACTCCTACTCAGATGCCTCTGATGGAGTAAGCATACTTGTACATACTTTAACCATCAAACAAGTTTTCTCTGCTACCATGCATGATTGACATTTTGTGAAAAAGTGTTTGCTAAGTAAGTCAGAATTTCAGCCAAATTGGGTTCTACGCTATGCTACGTTACACAATGTAACATAGTGTAGCAGGGTCAGAATGAAAAAAGGTCCCCTACCAAGTGGTTCCTAGCAAAGGGATTGCACTTGGCCACATTCAAACCTTTGAGAGCACCTATCCAAATTCACCCTCAGGTTCCAAGAAAAATTTTTGGACAAAACATTACAGATTGAATAGGAATTCATGTCACATTGGCTGCTACGCTACAGAGTGTAGCACAGCATAGCAAGGACATAAAGCATAAAGGTTTTCTAAGGATGAACTCTATAGGTACTAGGACCTTTCAACATGAAATACAAGGTTTTAGTTGCTTGCCTGGCTAGGTCTCAGATAGGTATTGTCAGCTTTCAGCAAGGATCCTCTTAGACTGGCAGCTATGCTATGTAGTGTAGCACAGTGTAGCATGTGAGTGTTTATGCTATGATGATACGCTAGGTAGCATAAATAGCGTAACACTCACATGAAAGCTTAAAAGCATCTCCAGTTAGCCTTAGAACTTGTTGAAAATGCTCATTCCTACTTCGACATTTCTTCAACAAATAAGGATCAGCAAGTTTGCTTTGATTTGGACCCCCCTTGATTATCCTCAAAGTTGTCCCTACACTTGACCCTACTCACAAGAGCAGGGAAGACATAGTCCTAGAGAACAGGCTCCACTTTGCATTCATTGTTGGCATTCTTTATACTAAACATGGCAGTTCACTAGATTTTGGCACATGCAGCTTGAATGGTATGGTCAAAGCATGATAGGTTTTACATTTAGCATCACACAATAGCATGGCATAGTCATGTTTGCACTCTGTGGGACCTAGGACATGTGGCATCCAAACCATGTTTCTCTCCCACATCTAACTTTATAAATACCTCAATGAACAACATTCAAAGGATTGGCTTTTGACATTGTTGGCTTTGAGAATCACCTTTTGGTAGTTGGATTCAAAGATTGGCATTTGGCATTTTGGCATTTTGGCTTTCTGGTGATTAGCTTTGGTAAGGAGACAAGTAAGCAGATAGTTCTTGTTAGCAAGCTATTGATAGTATTCTAAGGAGCTGTAACCATACCACTTCATTATAAGCTATGCTTCTCCACATTGCACCTTAATTGTACACCTTTCAGCCAAACAGAGATCAAATCCCCCTATCTTGGGGTGGTGCACTTTCTCATCCAAGCCTATTTCATTTCATTTTGCTATTATCAGATTTTGCATTATTCTCTATCAATTTACATTTGTCTCTTATTGCTTAAGTTATACCTAACATCTTTAAAAATACATTTATGAAAGGTTATTATACATTGATTAAGTCCCTATCTGATTGACTAGATCATTCAAGGCACACTATTTCCATTTTTTTCTAGCTCAGCCCTTGCACAGATCTAGGTTTAGGCTGTATGCCTTGTGACCTCTTAGTGTTCTAGCCACTAATGTTTTCGTTTGCTACAATTTTTTGGTGCTAGAAGGAGGTGCTTTTGTGCCCTTTTTGTGTATCATAGGTAATCCTGCATGCCCTCTATACCCATTACCTACTAGCATAGTTGTGACACTTTTGTGGTTGTCTATGCATCGAATGGTGCAGACTAGTTGCAACAACGATTCCGCTAGAACCCTGTAGGATGAAAGGCTCCAACTACTTACTGTACCACATTCACATTGTTGACTACGCTACACTATCTACGTCTCATGTGGTGTAGCGAACCTCCCAATGTAGCAGCCCTGCTCAGTGTAGCAAGTGTAACAGTGAAGGAAGCTAGCTTCTGACACTTCCCAGCCTACCTAGTTTCAGCCTCCTCTCCTACATCTTTCACTATACCTGCTTAGCATAACAACGTGCTACTTGTAGCTCCTCATGCATACCCTTCCTATTCCCACCAATTTCATAACCAAAAATGAATCCTGTTACCACAGTAGTTCCCACCTCAGACCTAGAGGTACCTTACTCTATCTAACATGTGATAGGTACTGAGCAACCACCTAGCCTAGTCCTGGTACAACAACAATCCCTTAGGCTATGGCACATGTCATCTAAGCATTTGGTGCAAGACACAGAGTGATATTATTTCCTCTATGCAAAGGTCCAAGTGAATCTACCCTTAGACCATCAGGAGCTCAAGGATAAACGTAACTTCGAGTTCCTCCATTGGAATGGGAAGGAGTTCATCCTTGCTCTTGATGTCATCATCTCGTTGACTGAAGTGTATCAATGGTGTTAAACCAACTGATGTGAGTGAGTAGGTCTAGGGAATGGGATACAACATCCCACTATGATGAAGCATTTTAGGATGGGCAAGAAGACTTGGACTCCCACTTCGAAGGTGGTGGCCAGGTCTACACCATGGCTACCCCTTCCATTGCTATTTTTTGGAAAAACTTGTTCTTCTCTTCTATCCTCTTCATTATCACCACAACCCTACCATAGCCCACACCTTCTTGATTAATGGGCATCCATCCCATGTTTTCAACTTAGCAACACATAGGCCCTTCAACTTTGTTTCTAGTCATGCTCCATTCCCAATTTGTTCTATCATTGTACCCAACATCAGTTATGGCTACACTACCATACATGAACACTGTGCCTATGTCACAATCACATGTGAGTTTCGCTCTTACTCCCTCATCTACAGCTGTTCCACCACCTGTAGCAAACCCACTCTCAACTATGTGGTGGATGCCAGCCGCTTCTCTCCCTACTGCACAACCCTCTTACATGTTTCATTACGCACAACCCCAAGCATACCAAGTCCCACAGGTGGTGCAACCAAACATAGGGTTTTGGGCTACCTCGCCAACCTGGCACATAGCCAACCCCACGACACCACCAACAGTTGTCACCCTAATAGCACCACCCACTGGGTGGTGGACTGCCCAGGTAGCACCACTTGCTATAGTGGCTCCAATAGTACCTCCCATGGAACAAGCCATCGCTACAATAGCATCACCCATGATGGCTACTCAGGTAGCCCCGTAATCATCTGCAACATCCTTAGGTCTGGACCAAGCCTTCCAACTCATCTAGACCCTCACCGAAGAGATCAAATGGCTTAAGTCACTAGCTCCAAGACTGTTCAAGTCATGGACTTCTACCATGATGACCCGATCAATCCTATTGTTCCTATGCTTACTTTGCACCTTGGGGTGCCACTTCCCCAATTTACAAAATACAACAGGAAGGGTGATTCCAATGCACATTTGGTGACCTTTAGGTTTGAATCCCTATTATTGCAACCATGGCCATAGACTATCACTTGTGTCTTTGCCATGTCTCTGATAGACAAGGCTCTGGATTGGTAACATGCACTCCCATGTGCCTCCATTTCCACCCTAGAAGAGCTGCTAAGCCAATGCATGACCCACTTCAAGTACAAACTGAAACCAGAGGTCACATTAGACCAACTCATGAGTGTTAAGTAAGATCCACTAGAATCTATGTAGAGATTCATACAGTGATGGAGCACTACCTTAAATGTGATATGTGAACCTATTATAGAGGCTCACTTGTTGGCTATCTTTAAGGGAATAGTCAATGACTTTATTAAGTCTAAACTCTACTACCTGGCCCTGCATTCCCTCAATCAAGCCTTTGCTTAGACCAACATCATTCAAGATGTGGTTGAAGCCAGTAAGGACCTGGCCTATGTCACCTATAAACATGCACATATCAAAAAAGAAAAAGAAAATGGCAAGGCCACAGCAACAACAATGGCTACTATGGTTAAAGAAACTGAGCTTGACAATAGCAACAACAAAAGGCTGCAATAGCACCCAACACTCTAGCTAATGCCACACCTAGCTCTAGTAATACAGGACAGTCCTCAACATCAACACCTGTGGTGCCAACCTAGCTGAGGCCCAAATTTGAATGCAAGGATAACTCTAAGTATACCCCCTTACCCATTAAGCCTATGAAACTTTTGAAGCAATTGTTGGAAGCCGAGTGTATACAACATAAACAGATGTCAAAGAAGGTAATCAAATTCCGTTAGAGGTACTCTGAAGTTCTGTGAAACCCCTCCTTGGCTAGACCCAATGAACTTCTAGTGCCTAAGAATTTTAGGCTAGAATGTTTCTATGACAAACACCAACTGTGTGGTCATGATATGAACTATTGTTTAGCATTGAAAGACAATATCTAATACATGATTAATTAGGGCAAGTTGGTCCTGGATGAGAGTAGTCCCTTCTACCCTAAAAACCAATCAATGAATGTTTACAAAGACCCCCAGAATGCTAACAATGCAAGGTACACCATCAACATTATTGGCATTGACATTAATCCAGAATCACCACAACAACCATTTTTGATGTGTGTGCCTCCTCATAACACAGAAATTCCAACAACAACAAAAACAACATTGTAAACCCCATTTGTCCTTAAAGTTCTTCATCAGAAATCTACCTTGCCATTTGTGCTTAGAGTTGCACCACTTCTTGCACCAACACAATAGGCACCATTTTTCATTAAGGTGCCAAAACATCCAAGCACCTCTACCACCCAAATCCAAGCAACAAAATCTGCACCATAGCCTCCTCATCTAAAAAAGCATGAAGAGCGTTTGGTAGATAAGATGGCTAGGGAACTCACTACACTAGGTCCCCCTAAGCCTATCCCCTTATCTACAGTCCTTATGACCTCTCCATCATCAACTATTGGTGGTAGCGTACATACACAATCGATGCCCGTTGAGCCAAAAAAGCTAGTCAACCAGCCCAAAACCACTCCCCCTTGGGAGATTCATCTTCTAAGACAAATAGAGGAGGAAAGGGTTAGCAAACAACAAGATGGTGGGAAATATTTTCTCAACTCCCTTACACAAGTCAAACATTCCCTAAAGCAGAAAAACACAACTTTAAGCCTATATGACTTGATAATGACTTCCACAGTGCATCGTGAGACCATGGTTCACATGTTAGCATCTATCCTGGTTGAAGAAAACATGCTAGATGAAGAGAAAGAAATCCATGCTATCATGCTTCCCTCTATGGCTGAAGAACCATGGCTAGCTGAATTAACATTTCATGATCAGTCCATTAAGGATGACCCTGAAAAGGGTAAGGTGACAATGACACCCGTGTTCATCACAATTTAGGTCGCCCAGTACAAGATTTGAAGGGTACACGTTGATGATGGGGCTGCTACCAATGTCATTCCATTTTCTATAATGGACAAATTGGGCTTGGTTGATCAAATCAAGACCATAATAACGTCTTGCCTAAAATCATTCAATAGGATGCATGTGGTGGTAAAGAGAACTGTTCACATTAACTTTGTGGCAAGGGACCAATTCTCCACAAGCATGATGTTCATTGTGGTGGAAGAGATGCCCAGGTTCAACCTGATCTTGTGGAGGTCATGGTTAGCCTAATTAAGAGCCATCTTTTCACCAATACATCAAGAGATCCACCTACCTACGTGGGCGGGAAAGTGATGATCTACGATGACGAAGTGGCTACCCAAGCCATAAACAATGTTGACATGGAGTAGGGTTTGGAGATAGTAATCTCTAAGAACAAAGTGTCTATTAATGCTAAAACCCCTTGTTTGACTAATGAGCTAACCAAAAATGCCAACTTAGATAAAGAAACTATGTGGGCTAAGTTGCCTTATCAAACAGTAGATAATGACATAGAAGAATACTACAACAAAGCCACTCAGCCATATGCTTCGCCTAGCCCATGATGGGTTAGGAAACAACTATGTAATTAGAGATTACCTCTAATTCAATTATATAAAGGCTTGGATTTAACATTTTTTATCTCCTTTTGTCTTAATTTTAGCACCATGTTCACTGTTTGCATTAAGTTCATTTTTAACATCACGTTCATTGTTTGCATTATGTTCATTTTTTAGCATCATGATCACTGTTTACATTGTTTTAATTGTTTGCATCATATCTACAATTTTCATTTTCATCATGTTTACTGTTTACATTATTTCCATCATTTACATCAGGGTTTTTCCTTACATTAATTATCTACCACATGGCCCAAAATGGCCTTAAACTATTGCGATGGCCCGAAATGGCCTTAAACTATTGCAATAGGCCCGAAATGGCCTAAAACTAAAACTAAAACAAGGGGCCTAAAGACATTCATAAAAAATAAAATAAATAATAGATTAATTGAAATAAAATAATTGTTTCACACTATATTTTTCATTCAATTTTAGTCCATACAATAATGTTTGCAAAAATTTGAATCCAATTGAAAAAAAAAATTCTTTTTGCTGCCACACTATAAATCCTCATCAACATCCCCATTTCCTATTCAAATGGGTCATGCCTCTCCATTTGGATCCTATGCAAGATAAAAAAATAAAACAATAAGTTAAAAATAAAAAACAAAGCTTGCATAAAATAAACTATGATGCAATAAAGAGTGACTAACCTGAGATGGCCTCACATCCATTTCATAGGGTATCCTATCTATGCCACCCACTATACGTTGTAGGATCTCCTCCTTAGTAAGGTTGGCCCAATTTTCCTTCCCTAGATTAGTGATTACCAAAACTTTCCCTTTCTCCACAGTTGTCCATCTGGGTGGCCCTAGAGAAAAGGTGGCAGTGGTGGTCTCCCTAGAAGGCAAGTTCATTTCTCTTTCAGGAGACTCACTAACCACCACCTGTTGCATGAACTTTTCATAGGCCCTAGTAGTGCCAATGACATTGAGGAATAGCTTATGGGTATGCAACTTAAAAAAAAGTATCCTAATATTATTTACGATAGGTGGCACATTTCATTTTATACATATGCTTATGGTTCTTTTCTACCTACCCCCATTCATATAGCTTTGTGCTATAATCCTTCCAATCTTGGTTCTTTTGGGCCAAAAGGTCCATCTACATGTGTTGTTCAATAATCTCGTGAGTGGCCTCATTCTTACTCTATAGGGCTATACAATATCTTGCATAGTCAATAACAGTCATACGCCAACTACCATCATGAGTGTCACAAGACAAAAGAAATTCATTTCTGAATTGAAGGTCCTCCAACTTAGCGGCTTGGCTAGTCTTCTCTTTCTCAAGTTTTTGAACCCTCTTTTAGAGGTCCTCATTGACATGCCTACACTCCCACAAGAAGTGTTCTGAGTACAATACACATTTACTTATTTTCCTGTATATATGATGAGGCATCTTAACTACCTCTAGAGGAAGTTCAGGCATAGTGTCAACCTCAATGGCTTTCCTAGGATCCCACTTGAGATGAGAAGCTATCAATCACATGTGAAAAAGCATTAGTCATAGTGCCATAGCAAAAAAAATGCAAACAACTTAGAGAGCCTAATGCAGTAACTTCAACATACCTATCATAGGATCAATATACCTTAGGCAATTGATCATGTCATTGACCACCCCCTCTATAAAAGTGAATTTATTGAGGGTCTTGGTCCATGGTTAGAGGTAGATTGAGGAAGAATGGTTAGGGGCATTAATAGTGGTGTCCACTGCATAATAAAACATGTTAGCAATGATGGAGAAGACAATAATGAAGCTGAAAACAATAACATAAACAATAGTGCAAAGCTCCTACCTAGCAAACCCTCAGGGGTGATAGCAGGGGGATCATCCATTGACATACTTTCAAGCAAGTGATCAAACTCACCAACATCAAATTACAATCCTTCCCCTTCTAACTAACATAAAAGTGTGGTGTCATCCTCAATAGTCATGTGCCCATCAAGTACTGAAGCACATTCCACAAAAGGATCATTGGCAGTAGGGGCCTCTTCCTCTATAGTAAGGGCCTCTTCTTCTATAGCTAGGGCCTCTTCTTCCTCTTCAGTGAGGGCCCTTGCTTCAAGGGCCAAAACCTCTTCTTCTTCCTGTTCTGACATGTTCAAAATAAGCAGAATAATCCAACATAAAATGGATGCTACACTAATCATATAGTTAAGCACACTTACCAATGTACTTTACATACCTTGATCCTTAACTTTCTCCTCCTCTCTTCATTAGTACAAGGAGGTTCTTTCGTAGGATGAGACTTTTTGTGTTGTAGCCTCATTTTCACGATTTTTGTAATGAGGTGTGTCCCCATTAACACATTGCCTATGTTAATGGGAGGTGCCTCTCCAATGTTGTTTGGGGCACAAAAGGTACGCCTCACCTGATCCCTCGTTGTTATTGAAAGTGAGTTCTGAATAGCCTCTGAGGGATATTGAGATCAGGTGGTATGGAAAACTTGGAAAATCCATGGTTTGGATATCTAGGTGCAATCTTGTTGCACCCAAGCATTGTTCTCACATACCACCAAAAATTTCAAAATTTTTTTCAAGCAAGTTATGAAGAAGGAATAATTCATGTTCAAATGGGAATCAAGCTTCTCATGAAGTTTGACCATTTCAGCTTGCAAGCCTTCCAAGAGGTACTTGACCCAATTGTAGCAGGTTCCTTCTTCCATAATGTCCCACATGATCCAGGCCTGCTCTACTCCAAGGATTTTTCCTTGGGAGAGTGGCTTAGGGAAGGCATAATCATGGAAGATAGGGTAAACTATTTGGGCCACTGCTAGCTTGACCTTATGGATATAAATTCCCTTTTGATCCTTGCTAGTCCCCAACCATTCCTTTATGTCCCCCTAATGGTTGACATCCTTGCTACTCTTTTCCCCTATAGGTAGGCCATTAGAGGGGACACTGAAAAGGTCTACAAAATATTTGTCATTTATCTCAAACACCACTCACACATTGTGAACCCATGTGTAGAAGCGGTTAGCCTTTTCAAAAAAGGAGTCAACTATGGAGAGCATTTTGGCAAATGCGACAGTTGGATTTATAGCTAGGAAAAAATCCATGAGCATAGCCTCCTGAACATTATGAACCAAGGTCGTTGGGGCCCCATTACAAAGCCAATTCTGAGTCTCATCCAGCTCTCTGTACTTAAAGAAAAGGTTGGTCTCATCATGTCCAGAGGTGATCACTGTAACCTTTTGGGATTCGCTGGCTACTACAATAGTTAGCAACAAAAAAATTAGCAAAAGAAAAAGAAAATCATGACTTGATCACATAAAAAATGCAAGATTTAACATATCATGTTTAAATGGCATAGGAAATGGTGGAATTTCCACCAGAACATATTCTACAGTAGTGTGGTCGACAAGATGCCCATTCACTATCCAACCAGCCAACGTCTTCACATTTTTCATAAAACTTGGAATACTTGGATACGTTTTGAAATCAATCCCAAGTTGTTCTATAACATTGGCAAGCATGTTCCTAGTAGAGGAGAACTCTTGCAAAGCTATTTGGGCCAACGCTAATGTATCTGCGTCACCATGAAGACCGTCCTTATCAATATAAAACCTGGAAACATGCAAAATATAGTAAACATTTTGACTAGCTCAAAGTAAATGATACAACATGTTTAAAACACTAGCATAATAAATGGTTCTAGGTAGGTTTTGGAAGTAGGTGCCCATGTGACAGCCAATGTAAAATGTGTTGTATAGATGGTAGCATTTGAATTTGGGCATGTCCCAGATCCAACTTAAATACCTCAAGCCTCTTGGGCACTAGTTGGAGCCTTCTACCCCTTCACCTTCGATCAATCCATCTACCATAAACTTTAGAATGCCCCGATTTTCCTCAGGAAACAACATTTTAGTAAGTACATCGATTGTTTTGGCCGATAAGTGTGACCACATGATCACACTAAAATGGTGAAGAAGAAACTCTAGGAAGTCCCATGCACCCTCTCAAAACTAGACCGCTTGGTGCCCTACCCATGCGTGAGTGGGGGGGGATGTTGGTCATGGCTTCACTACGGTAGCATAGGACTCATACCAGCTCAAGGACGACTAGGAAAAGTTTTAAAATGACCCTATGCAATACAACAAGAAAGCGTTAGTGCAACATTCAAGTGACGATTACCAAGTAGCGTAGCATAACCCTTGCTATACAGTTTTTTCCTTAGGCGTGAAACCATAAGTCCTTGGTAAAACAAAATTAAACATTGCATGAAGCATAGCAAAGTGTCACACGTAGTGTAGCATAGCACCTATGCCCTATATAGCATAGTGTATCAGGTGTACCCTATATAGTGTAGCATAACAATTGCACTTTGCAAGGGCAACGGCTATAGTATGTGCAACATAGCAGGACGCCCACACCCCGTGTAAGCAATAGTAAAGTGCTAAGCATAGTAAAACACTAACAAGCATAGCAGAGTAATAGTATCAATAGTGTAGCAATGTAGCAAGTTTGCTGGGTAGCTGCATAACAACCTTGATAGCTAGGGCAGTGTAGCATAATAGGAACCAAAACCGCAACACAGTAACAGTTACAATGTCAAAACAACGTGGCTTAGGAGAAATACACACAACGTTCCCATTGTCCTGACCCTGCCCCATCACATGAAACATAGCTAGGTAAAATACAGACATAATAAACTCCCCCTTTCCTCATGCTATGCTACGCTAGGCATATGCTACATTGTCCCAAAACTTCGTAAAAAAAATCCTATCTAAGGGTGGTACACTATACCTAGCATGCACTACACTACCCAAAACCATCCAAACCCCTTTGATAGTGTAGTGACCATTCCTGACAATGGTGGCCAAGGTGGTACCTTGCATAGCCATAGCATAGAAACCGCCATGGCCATTGCGGCCAAACTGGCAGCAGCCATAGCTCAGTGGCCAAAATGACAACAAAAGCAATAACAACAATCACCGCGTACCCACAATGATGACCAAGACAATCAAAATAGTGATGAAAATAGCAATCTAACTTGATAAATCACACAAAGAAAACAAGGGTAGCATAACACTTACTGAGTGCATGGACCCTCTAGCCTTTCCTCAACGCGTGCCTTGGAGAGGCATCCTAGGGTATGCTTCACTTCGTCCACCTTGGCAGGCACCTGATGCCTACATTTGTTTTTGTGTGCCATTACCTTGCCCACAAATCAGTTGTATCAACTGCTACACTATGCCTGTTATGCTCTCTCTCTTAGCTCAAGCGCACTACGCTTTGGGTGTTGGCTCTGACAATGAAAATGACAAGTTTACTAGGGGGTAATCCCCTATTTATAGCCAACACAGTAAAAACAACTATCACTTTCATGTCCTAAATAACACGGAACACCCTTGCAGCATAGCACTACTATAGCGTAGCACTCGGCTGCAGTGTAGCAAACAAGGCCACCAAAATTTTCACTTCATCTTTACAAATTTTGCATGGTTATGGTCCACCAAGACCTTAAACTACCAATTTTAACTTATAATGTAGCCTAGTTATGATCTACCAAGACCTTAAACTAGCAATTTTAACTTATAATGTAGCCTAGTGACGGTCCAGCATGACCTTGAACTAGCAATTCTAGCATTCATTTTACATTTTAGGCCTAGTGAAAATCCACCATGACCTTAAACTGGCAATTTTAGCATCCATTTTACATTTTAGACCCAGTGATGGTCCACCATAATCTTAAACTAGAAATTCTAGCATTCATTTTACATTTTAGACCTAATGACGGTTCGCTATGACCTTAAATTTGCAACATCAACTTCAATTTACATTATTACATTGTTACGGTCTGCTACAACCTTATACTAGCAATATTAAAATCTCCTTTAAATTTTAAACCTATTGATGGTATGCTACAACCTAAAACTGGCAATATTAAAATGTAATTTTGCATTGTTGCGGTTTGCTAAGATCTTAAACTGGCAACTATGTTGCACCACATGATTACCTTGTCTAATTTTATTTCATGTTACTTTATTAAATAGGTACCACTTGACGTTTGCTTCTTTGATGATTTTCCAAGAGTGCTTCAAAAATGGCTATATAGGGTGATCTCCACATGTCCCTTGTCCTAACGGGACCTCATGGTAGGCTTACAAGAGACTTGAGCTTAGAATCAATAAACTTGGAATCATCAACTCATGACACCGTAGCATCCTTGGAGACATCTCTAAACTGACCAGAACATTTGGTCTGGGCCTTAGACCTAGAGGCTGAGGATGTGACCAAGGACCCTCTTATAGAAACCCTGGTAACTACGTTTAGAGATGAGGTGAAAACATTAAAAGTCAATTCCCTACTAGACCCACAAGTGCAACAAAACATTTTGAAAGTCCTTAATGACAATGTTAAAGTGTTTGCATGGTCATATGAAGACATGTCGGGCCTAGACCTGCTACTCATACCACACAACATTATCTTAGACCCATGTGTCAAAGAGGTTAAATAGAAAGTCCACAAAGTTAAGCTAGAGATTGCTTTGGTTGTACTTAATGAAATGACAAAGCTCTATCAAGCTAGTTTCATTCAGGTCATCGATTACTCAGATTGGATATCAAACATTGTAGTTGAACCTAAGAAAACTAGGAGTATACGAATTTGTATAGACTTCTGAGATTTAAAGAGGGTGATAATTAAGGATGACTTTCCACTACCTATTATCGATCAACTTATCGATACTATAGTTGTTCATGCCTTACTATCCTTCATGGATGGGTTTTTAGGCTATAATCAGATTTGCAACAACTAAGAGCACCAGTTGCCAACTACGTTTATGACCCCTTGGGGGACTTTTTGCTACATAATGATGCCCTTTAGGCTAAAAATGCTAGAGCAATGTATCAACGAGAAATGACATACATCTTTAGCGATTACCTCTTAGTAAGGCTGAATGACTACATTGATGACATAGTAGTTAAGTCTAAGGAAGCTACTGATCATCCCAATGACTTAAATGTAGTTCTCCAACGTTGTCATAGGCACGACCTATGCCTCAACACTAGGAAATGTATTTTTAGGGTTAAAACTAGATGCATGCTAGGTTTTGTAGTGTCGGAGACAGGGATATGAGTGGACCTTGATAAGGTTAAGGCCATCATTAACTTAGCACCGCCCAAAAATCTTGAAGAGTTGCATGATTTTCAAGGTAGAATATAGTTTATCAGAAGGTTTATTGTGAGGTTGACAGAAAAACTACACCCCATGCAACACCTGCTTAAGAAGGGGGTCAACTTCGAGTGGACATATCAATGTCAATAAGCCTTTGATAACCTAAAGAAAGAGCTTTTGCACCTTCTAACTGTTTACCCTCCATAAAGAGATAAGTTTTTCTACATCTACCTTGCCACCTCACACATATCCATTGTTGCACTACTATGTTAGAAGAGAGATGATGGGTCTGAAATCCTTGTATACTACTTGAGCCACACATTGATAGCATAAAAAGTGAAGTACAATGAGGTAGAGAAAAACTATGTTGCCCTAGTATTTGCACATAAAAAGTGCACACAGTACTTGTTTTGCAATAAAGTTAACATCATATGCAAAAGAAACATACTTTGGGCTATCATAACTAACTTATATGAGAGTAGTAGAATAGCCTGATGAAAAGCCATAACAGTGGATTTTGATTTACATTATGTGGCACAATCATCAACAAAGGGTCAAGTAGTAGCCACATAGCTTATGGCTTCACCCGTTGATGATCAGGTAGTAATAGAGCCTAAATTCTCGAATGAGCATATCAATAGCATAAATCCTGTACCATTAAATTTTGAAGCCAATTTACATTTTTACAGTGCTTCAACTACACGAGATGGTAGCGCTATTGTTGTTCTTACATTTCCCTCCAGGGAAATTTGACCCTCGGCATATCGTTTTACATTCCTTTGCATGAACAACGTAGCTAAGTACAAAAGACTCCTTAGGGGCCTTCTAGCAGCTAGGGATCCAACATTTAATAATATTTTGAGACTCCCAACTAGTTATCAACTAGATCATTAGGGTTTATGCTTGCAAGGCTTTACATTTGCAACCTTATTGTGACTTAGCCAAGAGTCAACTAAAGCAGTTAACAACATTAGACATTCAAAATGTGCATCACAACAAAAACACTATAGTGGATGTGCTAGCCATGTTAGCATTAAATGTGCCACCACACCTATTTTCTACCTTTCCCACTTTGATAATAGAATGCACAGATCCTATTAGTCAAGGAGCACATAATCTGTAAGTGCAAAAAATACCCAAGAGTGGTACACCAACATTAAATCTTACCTTCAACATGGAAAATCCCCACATGACTTGACATCCACTCAAAAGGATGTAATATGAAAACAAGCCCGAAAATATGTCCTCATAGGAGAAAACACCTTATGCAAATGCTCCTTTGATAGGATACTGCTAGTGTGCGTTAGTGTGGAAGAAGCAAAAAATATTGTTAACGAAGTCCATGAGAGACTATGTGAAGGGCACATAGCCCCTAGGGCTATGGAATCAAAAATCAGAAACTTAGGCTACTATTGGCCTTGCATTGAACGAGACTACCTTGCCAAAGTTAGGACATGCAATGTATGTCAACACCGTGCAAACCTTATACATGTGTCGCCTACTAAATTACATCCTACATAGATCATGTGGCCTTTACAACATTGGGGACTAGATATCATAGGACCCATCACACCTAAGTCTTCTACAAGACATAGCTTCATTATCACTACAACCAAATACTTTACAAAGTGGGTAGAGGCTATTCCCCTAAGAAAGACCACATCTCAACAGGTTTGCCATTTTATCCTAGACAACATAGTAATAAGGTTTGGTCTTCCCATGACTATTGTAATGGAAAATGGACCACAATTTAGTAGTGCAAAAACCAAAACCTTTTGCGACAACCTTGGCATCAAACACTCTTTTTCATCACCATACTAACCACAAGCAAATGGTCAGGCAAAGGCAACAAACAAGGTCATCATCAACCTTCTCAAAAAGATGCTCAGTAGCAGTAAGAGGTGATGGCATGGGAAAATCCTCTACATGTTGTGGGCTTGCCGTACGACATGTAGAACTGCTATAGGTAAGAATCCATAAAGTCTCATTTATGGATCTGAAGTGGTATTACGCCTTGAATTGTAGGTTCCATCACTATGAATGATTCTTTCAAATGTTGTAGACAAGGCTCAAAACAATGAGTCAAGGATCATTGATCTTAACTCTGTAGAGGAGGAGCATGCCCAAACACTTGGTTGCATCATATGGTACTAGGATAAATAGTGGAAAAAGCACCACTGCAACCTACATCAATAACCAATTAAAAAGGGGGACTTAGTACTCAAGTTTGTTCATGAGCTAGTGAGAAAATTTTTAGCCAACTGGGAAGGCCCTTTCATAGTCATGAAAGCCTATGAAAATGGGGTGTTCAAATTGGCCGATGTAGATCACAATGAGTTTGCAAATCCTATCAACCACTTGTACTTCAATCCATACTACGTCTAACACAAAGAATTACATCGAATGGAAAGTGAGGTAAGAAAAATGTCCACTATGATGTAAAACTAGCACAGAACATCTGCTATGACATAAAACTGGCATAGATAGTCCATTATGACTATAAAATAGCATAGCACATCTTTGGGCCATGACATAAAACTAGCACCCATAGCATAGTTCGCTATGACCTTAAACTGGCCATCCCCCATTTGCTACAATGATAAACTAGCACATCGGTCTGCTAGGACCTTAAACTAGCACATCAGTCTCCTGGGACCTTAAACTAGTGCATCTGATGATCTACCAAGACCTTAAATTGGGTTCATAGTGCAATGCTTCCCAGCTCACATCCACGACCCTATGAACAAGTAAGCATGCACAGTTTCAAACTACCTAGACAACACTGGGTGGGATTTTGTAGTTCCAAAATGCAGTTCATGTTGCTAAGGAAAAACCCTCTAGAACACATGCAACATCACTGCCCCTGGCATCTTGCCGATCTTCTAGAGATGTCATTTAACATCTTACTGACCTTCTGGACCTACCACTACCACAACCAGTCATCCTGGTAGTAGCTCTTGTTCTCAATACCTATTGCTAGAGTCCTAGCACTCTTGTGGCCTAGCCACAAGGTTGTCATCCTATAGTCCTTGCCATCATCCAAGCCTAAAAGAAATTCAGTTGTTAGGCTTCTCACCTTGTAGTTGGACTGCATGATGTTTGCCTTGGGTGAAGAATCTTGAGCACCCACATCACCACTGCTCCTAGCCTCTTCAATGCTAACCCTTTCGGCCTATCACTACTAGAACCAGTGTTGGCCTTCTTGCTTTGGACATCGCACATGTCAAAAACAACACTTGCCACTCTAGCAGTGTCCAAAGTAAGTAGGACTTTACCCTCACTTCAATCGATGATTATTTTTTTCTAGCTTTCTCTCTATTATGTTTTTAGGATACAAGCCAAGATGGCATTGTTCAGAGATGTGTTTTACCATGAAAGAAAGACACTATATTATTTCAAAGTGATCACTCTAATTAGCTTAGTTACTTGGGAGTGCACACCCTACTCTCCCTTTCAACCAACTTAATCCTCCATTCCCTATACCCACAACTTTCGATATCCTCTTTGCAAGTTTCCTTGATGCACATGAAGCTTTTTCACATGCCCAACCACCAAGTCCATGATGGGCATAACACAACTTGCCCCATGGGAAGCATCTGCAGATAGGTCAAAGCCCCACATGGATGTAACACAACTCATCTTGGGGAGGAAATACTTGTCCTGCAATGACAACAAGTTGGTTTGCAAGTGAATGAGCATGTACAGCAAAGGAAAAGAAAATTGAAATGATTTCTAACAAAACTTCACCCCCAAGTTCCAAGCAAAATTCCTTGACAAAGCATTCTAGATCGAATAGGAATTCATGTCATATTTGCTACTACGCTACACAGTGTAGCACAGCATAACAAGGACATAAAGCATAAAGGTGTTCCAAGGATGAAATCTGCAGGTCCCGGAACCATTTAGCATGAAAGATAGGGTTATAGTTGCTTGCCTGGCCAAGCCTCAAACGAGTACTTTTAACTTTTGATAAGGATCCTCTCAGACTGGCAGCTAAGCTACACAGCGTAGCACAATGTAGCATGCAGGTGTTTACACTACAAAGATATGCTAGGTAGCATAAATAGCATAACACTCATGTGAAAACCTCAAAGTATCTTTGGTTAGACCCAAAACTTGTTGACAATGCTCATTAGCAAGTTTGCTTTTTTCTCATCCCCCTGATTATCCCCAAATTTTTTCCTATGCTTGACCCTGCTCACAAGAGTAGGGAAGACGTAGTCCTGGAGCACAGGCTTCACTTTGCATTCATTGTTGGCATTCTTTGCACTAAACATGGTAGTTCACTAGATTCTGGCACATGCAGCTTGAATGGTATGGTCATAGTATAACAGGTTTTACATTCAACATCACACAACAACATGACATAGTCACATTTGCACTCTTTGGGACCTAGGACACATGGCATCCAAACCACATTTCTCTCCCACATCTGACTCTATAAATACCCTGATGAAAAACATTCAAAATGTTGGCTTTTGGTATTGTATGCTTTGAGAATCACCTTCTAACAGTTGGCTTTGAAGATTGGCATTTTACATTTTGGCTTTTTGGTGATTAGCTTTGTCAAGGATACTGGCAAGCAGAGAGTTCTTGTTAGCAAGCTATTGACAACAGTCCAAGAAGCTATGACCATACTATTTCATTGTAAGTTATGCTTGACCACACTGTGCCTCAGTTGTACACCTTTTAGCCAAATAGAGATCAAATCCTCCAATCTTGGGATGGTGTGAAACACTGTGAAAATTACGAGTCGACCTCAGGCAAAGATTCGCAATTCAAGCGAGAGTGCACATCAACTTTGTTCAAGGACAAGTTTACGCTCTATTACGCACGGCAGCGTAATGAGCGTAATAAGCTCCAAAATAGTTAAAGGCAGAGTCTAGAGAAGCACAACAGTTCGACACTTTCCCTCGTGGCGTATGGATAACTTGTCTTTACGCTTGTTACGCAGCGGTGCGTATCATTGCATATTTCATCACTAAGGCTAGGCATTATTTATGCTTCGTTACGCACGGCTGCATAGTGAGCATAAATTAGACATTGTTTACGCTTCGTTACGCGTGGCTACGTAGTGAACGTAAGACAATTTTGAGCCTATTGTTTTTATACCGGATTACGCTCATACATGCAACACAACGCGAATGAGTGTAATATAGCCTGAAAGCAATTGAAGCATGCTCAACATGTACCTGCTCTTCACACACACAACACACAAATGAGCGTGTTGTGCGTAGTCACAGTCTGACTTAAAATGGTCATGTCAACAGAACCTGAAATATGTGGGACCCACGTCATTAGGGTTGCGCCTCTTCCACGGAGCGTCGCGGCCTATAAATACCTCAATTGACAAAGATACAGGGGTTGGCAAATCAGAGAAGCAGAGACATTTTTCTGAGCACCAGAGCATTTATCACTCTTAGCGGCAGAAAATCAAAAGGGCAAGAGCATTTTCTGAGCAAGGAAGCACTTATCACCTTGAGCAGAGAAACAAATAGCAACCTTTTGGCAACTGTCGACAGCACCATCCTTCAGCAAGAACAGAGCATAGTGCGCTCGAGCCTTAGCAACAAGAGAGATCATTCCTTTGGAGAAGATACGACTTTCTCCATTAGCGATTGCTGCACTGAGCAGAACCTACTCGAAGAAAAGAAGCAGAACAGGGAGTGTGAGATAGTCTCGCCCAGTTTTTAGACTACCGGTCAGAAATAGTTGATCGGAAGACCTCAGAGCTTGACCATCCTTGCATCCCAGCTTTGGCCTATGAGGTAGATTGGACTTCTGTCTGGGCAGTTTCCTTGTTGTTTTGTGCTCATTTTTGCATCACATTATTGGGGGTCTCTCCCATTGTAACGTGACATACAAATCATACATTCTTTCAAAAATTGAAACATAGATCTTTGAAAATCACATGTTTCTCTCCTGATTAGCATCTCTTCGGTGTCTTTGACGTTATCATCGTAGCGATCCATCCACGTCATTTTCCTCCCATTTCACGACCCTCAAATCAAATCGAAACAACGCAAAGATCCATAATCTTCATCGTTTTACTGACCCGTAAGTCCCTGCCTGATCAACAAGATCGTTTAGGGCACTGCGAATTCGCTTTTTCCAGCATAGCCCTCGCGCAGATCCGTGGTTAAAACTGTATACACGAAATCTCGGTCGGTATTTCCAGCTGCCGACATTTTCTATCGTTGCAGTTTTCTGGTGCTAGAAGGAGGGCTTGAACCTCCAATCCGAATACTTCGGGTAGCCCTGGTAGTGATCCATACCCTAAACCGTAAACGTAATACCTCTACGGAAGTTTACGGCCAATCGCATGGTATAGATCGGTCGCAAGGACAATTTCTTTGAAATCCAACAGGGTAGAAAGCCTATTTTGAGCTTTTGTTGCCAGCTGCTCCTTAGATCCGGTTATCACTTATCATTAATCTTATTGCCCAATGGATTCTTTGTACACAACCACAACTGCCATGGTCCCTACTGATCTGGGTGCCACATCCGTGAACCCTATTATCACCCGACCAGCTCCGGGCGCAACAGAAGCTCAGGGACCATTGCGTCATTCATTGAGGCTCCAGGGAAAAGAGCCTATCTTCATGGTTATAACCCCTAAAGAATACAACTTCATATGCGCTAAGATCCAGGCGAAGCTGGCTCTAAGCCGAGCCGAACTAGAAGCGAAACGAAACTTTGAGGTGCTCCACCGAGGGGGCTATGATTTTAAGCCAACAGCTTATGACATAATTCCCTTGACCGAACACCAACATGAACTTATTATATAGTTGGTCATGGCCAAGGGCCAGGCTTCACAAGTTGTGGTGGAGCCCCAGCATGGGGAGGAGGAAGAGGACAAATTTGCGGTCCAGTTGGAACATTCGTTCCATACTCTGGAACCTTCGTTCCATGCGCTGAGCCCCCAGATATATGTAAATCGCCCGTTTCCTTTCAACGGAGAGGCCGCCTCTCTTCACGCGGCCCCGACGACACAGATGCACGTCCTTGTCCTTCCACAGGCTTCTACGCAACCATCTAGGCTGCAAGTACAAATCCCCCATAATAATGTGGGGGCAGTTTCGTCACCATGCATACTTAACATCCCAGTGGTGGTCCTCGCGACCGTTGTGCCCCATTTTATTCCTCAGATACAACCCTACAACATATCCACAACGCGCCCGGCACAGACCTTGTCGTTTCCATCCCCTCCGACCGAACAGGTTACCGCAGCCGTCTAGCCACCAACTTATGCCTGATAGCCTACTGCAGGTCAATGGGCCAACCCAGCGATGCAACAGACCCAGTCTATGGTGTACGACATGCAACCCCCGGTCACACCAGCAACGTATGTTCCACAGGGGGTACCACAGTATTTAAATCCTTATCTTGCGCAGTAGGCGGTGGTCAACCCCCTGCGCAGACCAGCGGGTGGTGGTCTTCATACTCTCCCCCACCTGTCGGGATCCCCGCCCCGCCAGCAGCTAGTCGACCCCACTAGTCCTTTCCATTTCTTGGCACCACCCTCCCGGTCCAACCTCCTGTGCCCTCTGCACAAACACCTCCATTAACAGGCCTGGACCAATCCTTCTAGCTAATCCAGACTCTAATCAAAGAGGTTCGACACCTCAAGGCTGCTGGTTCTAACACCATCCAGATCATGGATTTTCACCAGGAATATCCGATCAGTTTAGCGGTTCCTATGCTGTCGTTGCCACCGGGGATGTCCCTACCTCATTTTACCAAGTACAATGGGGAGGGAGATCCCAACGCTCACCTTGTCACGTTTAGATCTGAGTCCTTGTTATTGCAACAATGGCCACAGACTATCATCCGCGTCTTTGCGATGTCGTTAACAGGGAAAGCTTTGGATTGGTACTGAGCCCTCCCACGCTCCTCCATCTCAACCTTGGAAGAGCTGCTGACCCAGTTTGTGACCCGCTTCAAATACAATTTGAAGACAGAAGTCACACTAGATCAGCTCATGGGGGTGAAACAAGACCCGCTCGAGCCCGTCCAAAAGTTTATACAGTGCTGGAACTCTACCTTGAACGAGATCCGCGAGCTGATCGCGGACTCACATATGTTGTCTATGTTCAAGGGAGCAATCAATGACTTCATCAAGTCGAAGCTATACTACCTTTCCCTTAGTAATTTACATGAGGCCTTCGCACAAGTTAGAAGCATCCAAGATGCTGCGGAGGTCAGCAAAGACCCAGCATATGTCACCTATAAGAATGCACATAACAAGAACAAAGACAAAGGGAAGGCAGCGACAACGACAGTAGCTGCAATGACTAAGAGTACAAAGACGAAGAGCAAAAAGGCACCCACTGCGCCACCTAAAACCATGACTGGTGCTAGCACCAGTCAGGACATGGCGGCCCCTGAAAAGGCCCCCCAGCCAAAGCCAAATTTTGAGCGTAAAGATCGTTCAAAATATGCGGCTTTACCTGTGAATCACTCCGAACTGCTGAAACAATTGTTAGCAGCAGGGCACATTCAACCTAAGAAGATGTCCGAGGAAGCTCTGAAGCATCACAGACGTCACTGTGACTTGCTGAAAGACCCTTCTTTAGCCCTACCTAACGAACCGGCAGTCCTGAGATCTTTCAGGCTGGACCGTTTCTATGACTACCACTAGATGTATGGTCATGACACGGATTACTATTGGGTGTTAAAGGACGACATTCAATGCATGATCGACGAAGGTCATCTAAAACTAGACAGCAGTAACCCTACGCGTCTGAAAAACCAAACACTACATGTATATAAGGACCCGTTGAACGCAAACTACGATCCTTATACAATCACTGTGGTGAGTATGGACGGTGAGCGTAAGGGACCGCCAAAACAGCCTTTTGTCTTGCGCGTGCCCGCCAGCTCACTAAGAGGACCAACTACTTCGTCGGCAGCCAGTGGGGTCTCATGACCACATTTCATCATACGGGCACCTTCCCAGGTATGCCTTCAATCACGTAGCAGCACTCAAGCCACGGCTCCGTCCGCGCTGACGCCTAGAGTGCCCTTCATTATCAGGGCGCCAGAACCATGGCCTACTCCTCTCACGCAGGGGTAGACCTCCGGTCAAAATAACCAGTCATCGCCTCCTAAGCGAAAGGAGAAGGACACTACGATTAATGCAACAAAAGATCACTGTACACTCAGCTTCCCTAAGCCCAGGCCCCTGGCCTCTGTGCCTTTGTCTATGTCTCAGAAGCAGGCTAAAGGTACAGAAACGCAGCCACCTTCTCTTGGCAGGAAAAGGAACGACCCTCCCACTGACACCACTCTACCTCGAGAGATTTTTCTCTTGGGCTGAATGGAGGAGGACAAGGGGGATAAACAACCTGGCCGAGAGAAGGACCTCCTCGATGCATTCGCACAAGTCAAACAAGCTCTTAAGCAAAAGAACACAACGCTGAGCCTGTACGACTTACTGATGACGTCTCGAGAACACTGTGAGGCTATGGTACGCATGCTGACATCCATATTAGTGGATGGTAGCCTACTAGCATAAGAGGAAGCGATACACACTGTCATGTTTCCTTCCGAAGCTGAACAACCTAAGCCTACCTTGCTGACCTTTCTTGACGAGTCTGTCAAAGACGACCCGGAGAAAGGTCAAGTAACGACTGAGCCTATGTTCATTACCATTTGGGTCGGCCAGTACCGGATCCGGAGGGTGCACGTGGATGATGGCGCAGCGACTAACGTCGTTCCTTATTCCATAGTGGATAGGCTGGGCTTGGTCGACCAGATCACTCCCATGACGACAGCCTGCGTAAAATCGTTCAACGGAGCATGGGTTCAAGTCAAGGGAATGGTGTGTATTGAGTTTGTGGTGGGGGACCAATTCCCAACCAAAGCCATGTTCTTAGTCGTCAAGGAGATGCCTGGTTTCAACTTGATCTTAGGGAGGTTGTGGTTAGCCCAGCTGAGGGTGGTTTCGTCGTCGATACACCAAGAGATACACATGCCCTACGCCGGGGGGGAGGTCATCATACGCAGTGACGAGGTCACCCCCAGGACCGTCAATAACATCAAAGAAGAACAGGGTTCAGAGATTGAAACAACTGACGATTAGTCCCATCTCCAAGCCCCTAAACAAACTAACAACAATGATGATGGTCTAGCCTGGGCCGACCTGCCATTTTCGGATGACAGCGTAGAGGAGGTAAACCACAAGCCTCCTTGCCCTTACGCAGTGCTCAACGTAAAGGCCATTAAGAGACAATTGTGTATCAACGATTGAACAATAGTCTTCTACATCCACCACCATTCTCTTGTAAGTTAGCGTACTCCCCATTTAACAGCTTCTTTTGTTTCAACATACTTTTATGCTACATTCGCTTTCTGTGTTTACGCTTTGTACTTTTTTACGTGTTTTATCGTACCCACGTTAGTTACGCTTTCACATTACTTCACGCATTTATACAGGATTATATTTTTATTACAATTTACGCAGTCGGCCCGCAATGGCCTTAAACTAGTTATACAAAATCAACCTATTCATATTGTTATACCTAGTTACGCAGTCGGCCCACAACGGCCTTAAACTAGTCATCCGAAGTTATCTCCTATCATTATGTACGCTCGCTATACAATACGCAACAGGCCCGCAATGGCCTTAAACTAGTAACGCAGTATGGCATGCTATAACCATTTATGCTGGAATACGTAACGGGCCCACAATGGCTTTAAACTAGTTATTACGTCCCATCAGCATCACTTAGACAGAATCCTTAGCATATATTTTTACGTTGACGCAGACAAAAGCATAAAAAGTCAAACAACAAACTAATTAACATTTCAAATATCCATTAGACCTTACAACAATCCATCAACAATCATTCAGAACAATACCCGACCTTGCATCAATAAAATTTTGTGTAAATAATAATTACACATTCCCTCTGCTACCACTGTCACTAGTATCTCTTAACTCTGGATCTAGCCCCAAAAGGTCGTCCTCCAGTGGGCCATCGTTTCTAGGAATTATGCCTTCACGAAAGATTGCCCATTCATGAGGCTCTCGTTCTGGCACTGGCTTCACAGGAGAATGCTCTTCATCATTGTGTTCTTCCTCTGCTTCCTCTGTTTCCTCTCCCAGCCCCTCAGCTGGCATATTTTTCCTATCTTCTTCCGGTACCTAATCCCAAATAACCTCAAAAATTACAGTAGACAACACAAGAGAGAAAACTTTCCGACTAAGTCATGCATAAACTTACTCGTGACGGCCCTACTTCCGTAGCAAAGGGGAGCTTGTCCAGGCCAGCCCACAGGTGCTACATAATCTCATCCTCCGTCAGGTTTGGCCACACATCCTCGCCCAACGCAGCTCCAGCTTTCACCTTCCCTTTCTCCACACTACTCCAGCGGGGTGGATCCGGGAAGAAGGTAGGGATTGTAGCCTAATTCCCAGGGAAAACCATTACCTTCTCCAGGGACGCAGTTACGGTCACCTGCTCTTTGAACTTTTTGAAAGCATCGGACGCTCTGATGGTGTCCACGAAAACCTCCAAGGATCGAGCTTTGATGGAAGAATCATGGTAGTGCTTTCGATAAGCGGTGCTTTCCCTTTTATATAGGTGCTTGTGGTCCTTCTCCTTCTGCCCCCACTCCTGTACGCTGGCGTAGTAGTTCCTCCAGTCCCGGCTTTTCTAAGCTAGGAGTTCAATTTGCATCCTCTGCTCTACTAACGCCCGACTGGTCTGTACGTTGTTCCTGATGGCTGTCCAATAACGGGAGTGATCGATAACAGCGGTACGCCAGTCTTCATCCCCCATCACTCGAGCCTATAGGAATTCGTACCGTGATCTCAGGTCCCCGACTTCTTTGGTCAAGGACTCAACCCTCTACTCCGACCGCTGCAGCCTTTTCCATAGGCTTTCATTAACGCTTCTACTTTTCTATACGGAGCGCGTCGAGCGTAACGCACATTTACACATTTCCTCATAAATGTGACGTGGCACGACTACCCCATTAGATGGGGCCTCCGCTGTGTCCAAATCAATGGGCTCCGCAGGATCCCATCGGAGGTGAGCTCCTAACAGAAAACAACATCAATATGGATGACACATTACTAAAGCATTATGTCATAAACTCATTGCGGCTATAACATACCAGCGCTAGGTTCAATGTGCTCCAAACACTCGATCATGTCATTAACAACGCCGTCCATAAAAGCAAATTTGTCGGGGAAGTCTCTCCACATTTTTCTCACAGCAGTAGACGTAGATGCATCTTCTTCCCCTGTAGCGTAATTTGGTTAGACACTCCATCTATTAACAAGATCCTGCAAACACGCTAACGCACTCATTACCTCTGTCGGTGATAGTGGCAATTTCATCAACATCTTCCGTATCTTTTTCCCTTTCACGCACTAGAGTCTGTGCATTACTGGTTCCAGTAGCTGGGGCCTACTCAAGCACCTGAGCCTATACGCGACTCTCGCTAGCAGCTGGGGCCTCCTCAGGCACTGGAACCTACGCACAGCTCACATTAACAGCTGGGGCCTCTTCTTCCAAAATTGAGGGCCCCTCCCCATGGCTTAGTATCATCGCCCTTGTCTCAGGGATCAATTGCCCTATCATTTTTACTGTTTACACCACCACACGTTAGCTTATAATGCCAAACCATCTAAAGAAAACATTGCGTACTACAATCCTTTCACACTTACCAGGCGGAAGCTTATTCCGCTGAACCTTGACCGCAACATTTTGGCTTGCGTTACCCCCAGGGGCCTCAGCTAGACGGAGCCTCTTGCGCTGAGCTACCGGTTCCACAATTTCTTCCACCATGCACTTCCCTCGCGAAGCATCGCTGGTGTAGGTAGGCATTATCTCGCCCACACTGTCAAGACCTCGCACTTGGGGCGCCACCAAGCCTTTAGTCGTTACAGATAATGACTCCCCGATCCCTTGTGGTGGATCCTGCCCACAGGTAGTGCTGAGAATGTGGGTAATCCAAGGTCAGGACAGCTGGTCTCAGTCTTGTTGTTCCCAGACCCCATTCCTCTAGATGACCAGAAACTCAGGAAACCGCCGGAGGCAAGCTATGAAAAAGGCATAATGCACATTAAAGCGGGACTCAAGCTTCTTGCGAAGCTTGACCATTTCGCTGCATAGTCCCTTGGCCAAATAGTTTTCCCAATCCAAACGGGTTCCCTCCTCCAGAACCTCTCGCATAATGTGGGTCTATTCTATAGAAAAGAACTTCGCCTACAAGAGGGTTTTGGGGAAAGACCGGGCCCGAAAAAGGGGATATAATGTCTTGGCAGTGCCCATCTCGAATTTGTCACAAGGAAACCCTTTGGTCTCTTTTGGGATCCTCACCCACTCCTTTAGACACTCCTGGAATCTAGGGCTCCTCTTGGTCTTCACCTTTACGGGAAGGCCGTTCGAGGGGACGCCAAACAGTTCCGCGAAGAGCTGAGCGTCGATATCGAAACCTACACGCATGTTATGCACGCGCATGCAAAAACGCTCTGCCTTCTCGCTGAAGGAGTTGACCAAGGCGATCATTTCACTGGCGGAGACATCAAGGGTCGCAGCCAAAAACAGGTGCATTAGCCCTCCTGCCCAGATCTTGGCAGTCCCGGATCTTGGCGGTCACCGCGACTGGGACCGCCGAGTGGCCGAGCCAGCGCTGTGCGTCCTTAATATCACCGTAACGGAAGAGGACATCTCTCGCCTCACGGCCAAAAATCGTAAGGGTAATCTCCCTGGATTCCCTGACTGAACAGTATAAAATGCAAGTCAAATAAAAATGCTTTACGTAATGTCCATGACTCACAACTACACGCATAACATTAAAACACGCAGCGGCCTTACCAGGTCCAAAGGGCAAAGGGAATGGCGGTAGGTCCCTCTGTACGTCCTCAACCGTAAGGGGCGAATCTGAGGTCCAGTCATTGTGTAGCCACCCAAGTTCCTAGCAATTCTTAAAAGGATGCTCGTAGCGGGTGTGATACTCACGCATCTCATGGCTAATCTGCCCTATAACACCGGCACGCACATTGTTAGTTGAGGTAAATGCCATTATTGCTGTTTCGGCCTAGGCCAACGCATCACCGTCGCCAATTAACCTATTATCATGTATAAAAAACCTGTACCATACAGCGTAGGCTTAACTTACACTTTGCACATAGACTTCTCTTACACTTCACATCGATAACAAACACTATAACAGTAACAAAGACAATACAGTTGGCAGAATTGGCTTACCCGCCCGCATAGTACACCGTGCCTTGTGGGTTCTGGAAGTAGGTTGAAACATGGCAAGCCATGAACAGTGTGTTATATGCATGATAACAACTGAAACGGGCCATTTCCCAGATCCAGCATAAGCTCCTCAGGCCTCAGGCATTGAGCGCTTGGTCCTCGGGGCAACCCGTATCAATGGCCCCGTCTGTCAAGTAAGCCAGAATCCCCTATGCAGACCCCGCCAACAGGTGTTCTAAAATGGCACCGGCAACATCGTCGGTCACATTAGACCACACAATGATGCTGAAGTTGCACAGTAAGAACTGCAGAAACTCCAGCGCCCCCTTCTGGAACCAGATGGCCTTCCCCTGCACTCGCGTGTGCGGAGGAGGGACATTGAGGACGATGGGGTTTACCCAACACAAAACCCCAATGATGTCTAACACAATTAGAATAGGCTTCAGCACGACTCTGTATAGAAAATACGCTACATAAATCAACGCCTAGATTTATAGTTGCATCATTAATATAGAAACGCTACACATCATGCTTAGCCATCTATGTGGAAATCGCCCAAACCCTTGCAACAGCGCAAGGTCCATCTCTGACAACGGCGATAAACACAACCATGCCAAACCCTCGCTATAGCGCAAGCTCCGTAACCCAAAACCCTCATTTACATGAAGAACGTTGTAATAGCAGAAACGCTAAAATAGCACAAGCATGCAAAAAATGACCTACCGGTTCAAAGGTGTCGGGTCACGTACTTCGACCACGGCTTGTTGAACACGCTCTAGGTTCTCTTGTACCTCATCGATTTTAGCCAATTTAGTGTTCTTCCTCTTCGTCTTAGGTGCCATTATCATAGCTTCAACACTTGCACAGCTTTGCACCTTCAAATCTTATGCACTTCTTGCTCTTGCTAGATAATACCCACGAATTTGAACTCACAATAGCCAACAGTTCGTTCTAACCAAAAAACTGCCTACTTATATGCGAGAATCACCAACCTGATATCCGATTTCAGTGGGACTTTCCTGAAATAGAACCCGAAAATCAAGATATTAATGCAGTTGATATCGCATGCACCGTTGTCCGAAATGACGTTAAACTACCACATCTTATCACCTCGTAATCAGGTAGCATTGATTACAACTTCATTACAAAATTCAAAATTCTGTTAGCTTTCCACGTTTGCTAGCCATCACGTCATCTTCTTTCTAACCATTTATGCACTTTGTGGTTTTGCAGGACAAACAAATGGACGCGACACTATCAACACCTTTAACTCTGACTGGCCCATACGGCAAGGTAGTTAGGCAATTTGATCCCGTGTTTTTAGACGTTAACCTCCCCTTAGAAGACGTAACTATAGCTGCATCAGGGATGTCCCCGTAATGGCCAGAACAGTTGATGCGCATGCTAGACCTGGAAGTTGGGGACATAACCAAAGATCCCCTTGATGAGGTCTCTATCGTTACGCATAGGGGTGAAGCTAAAATGCTTAAAGTCAGTTCCTTGTTAGAACGAGAAACGCACGATGCTGTAACACAGGTCCTGCAAGACAACATCACTGTCTTCGCATGGTCATATGAGGATATGCCTGGACTAGATCCCAGGCTAATCCAACATAACATCATCTTAGACCCACAGATCAAGGCAGTTAGGCAAAAAGCATGCAAAATCAAGCCATAGATCACGCTAGCCGTGCGTGATGAAGTCACCAAGCTATACCAAGCTGGTTTCATTCGTGCAGTCGATTACTCGGACTGGGTATCTAACATTGTGGTTGTGCCAAAGAAGACCGGGAGTATACACATTTGCATAGACTTCCGGGATTTGAGCAAGGCCACAATCAAAGATAATTTCCCACTCCCGAGTATCGATCAACTAGTCGATACAACAGATGGGCATGCACTCCTTTCATTCATGGATGGCTTCTCTGGTTATAACCAGATTCGCATAAACCCAAAACATCAATTAACTATGACATTCATGACACCCTGGGGTACCTTTTATTATACTATGATGCCATTTAGTCTAAAGAACGCTGGAGCCACGTACCAACGGGCCATGACATACATCTTTAGCGATTATCTCTTAGAGAGACTGAATGATTATGTGGACGATATAGCTGTGAAGTCTTTAGAGTCTGATGATCATCTAGGAGATCTGGAGTTAGTCCTTAAAAGATGCTCCAAATACGAGCTCCGGCTTAACCCGAAGAAGTACGTATTCGGAGTCAAAACCGGACGCATGTTGGGGTTTGTGGTATCGGAAACCAGCATACGAGTTGACCATGATAAGGTCAAAGCCATTGTCGAGTTAACGCCTCTGACAGACATCAAGCAATTACGCAGGTTACAGGGACGCTTACAGTTCATATGCTGTTTCATCTCGAGATTAACCGATAAGCTGCACCCTATGCAGCACCTGCTCAAAAAGGGGATCAATTTCGAATGGATGGAAGATTGCCAGCGTGCATTTGACAATTTGAAACAGGAGTTGCAACATCTACCAACGGTTTTCCCACCACAAAGGGACTTACCATTCTACATTTACCTCGCTACTTTGGCCGTAGCGTTAGCAACATTGCTTTGTCAAAGGAGGAACGATGGGTCTGAAGTGACTATCTACTACCTAAGCCATGCTCTGTATGCGTATGAAACGAGGTATAATGAAGTCAAGCGTAATTATCTGGCATTAGTTTTTACACTCAAAAAGTGTAGACACTACCTTTTCCATAGCCAGGTTAACATTATTTGCAAAAATAACATCCTTACCATCACGCATAATTTGTACGAAAGCAGTAGGATCGCTCGCTGGAAAGCTATCACCACAGAATTTGATCTGCACTATGTTGGCCAATCTTCTACGAAGGGCCAAGCGATAGCCGACCAGTTAGTAACATCACCGGTTAACAACCAAGCCATAATAGAGCCCGAATTTCCTGATGAACATGTGCATAGTTTAAGCCCTGTCTTGACAGGCCCCGAGGTGACGTTGTATTTCGACGAAGCCTCAACAGCTAGAGGCGGCAGTGCCACCACGGTTATTATGCTATCACCTGAGGATGTGCGTCTACACGCTTATCGCTTGACCTTCCCTTGTACAAACAACGTGGCAGAGTACGAGGGGCTCCTCAAGGGATTGCTAACCACCAGCGAGTTAGATGTGCAACACCTGGCGATTAGAGACGATTCAATGCTTGTCATAAATCAAATCACTGGAGTCTACACCTGCAAGGCTATACATTTGCAACCTTACTGCGATTAGGCTAGAGATCTTCTGAGATGATTTACGACCTTCGACGCCCAACACTTCCCATGCACTGACAACACGCTGGCCGACACACTGGCCACCCTGGCTTTACACATGCCTTCACACCTGTTTAACACTTGCCCTGCATTAATTACAGACTACGCAGATCCTATCATTCGGACGGCACAAATCTCCTCTCTTCTCGAGGAAAGCACACCTGAATGATACGCCAATATTAAAACTTATCTTTTACAGGGTGAGCTACCATCTACATTAACACATGCACAGAAAGACGCAATCCACAAGCGGGCTAGGCAATACGTCATCATCGGAGATAGCACTCTCTGTAGACACTTCTTTGATAGCGTGTTGCTTACCTGCGTTGACAAAGATCAAGCGCAACAGATAGTCGGCGAAGTTCACGAGGGATTGTGCGGTGGCCACGTAGCACCATGAGCTATGGCCCTAAAAAATCCGTTACTTAGGATACTACTGGCCATGCATGGAAAAAGATTGCCTAACAAAGGTTAAAACTTGTGACACGTGTCAGCGTCATGCAAACCTCATCCACATGTCACCCACAGAATTGCATACAACACAGATAACATGGCCAATTCAACGATGGGGACTGGACATCATAGGACACATCACGCCAAAATCTTCTGCAGGGCATAGCTTCATTATTACCGCTACTGAGTATTTTACGAAGTGGGTAGAAGCTGTCCCCCTGCGGAAAATCACATCCCAACAGGTTTTCCATTTTATCTTGGACAACATAGTAACTAGATTTGGTCTCCTAATGACTATTGTGACTGACAATGGGCCATATTTTAGTAGCGCGGACACCAAATCCTTCTATGATAACCTAGGCATTAGACAGTCTTTTTCCTCCCCCTATTACCTGCAGGTGAATGGTCAAGCTGAAGCATCAAACAAAATAGTCATCAATCTACTCAAGAAAATGCTCGACAGCAACAAGAGACGGTGGCATGATAAAATCCTCTATGTGCTATGGGCATACCGTACTACATGTAGGACAACTACAGGTAGTACGCCCTATAGTCTGGTTTATAGATTTGAAGCACTGCTACCTCTCGAATTACAAATTCCTTCTCTGAGAATGGTCCTCTCCACCATTATAAATGAGGCTCAACACACCGAGGCTCGGATAATGGATTTAGATTCAGTAGAAGAGAAGCGGATACAGGCTCTTGATACGATTGAGAAATATCAAAATAAACAGAGACAGAAGCATCATCACAACCTTCAGCAGCGTCCAATCAAGAAAGGAGACCTAGTCCTCAAAGCCGTGTGCGAGTCGGCAGGCAAATTCTCGGTGAATTGGGAAGGTCCTTTCTCGGTGGTCGATGCATATGGCAACGGAGCTTTCAGACTAGCAAATGTCAACGGCAATGAACTACCGAACCCTGTAAATCATGTATATCTGAAGCGGTATTACATTTAGTAGCATCTACAATGCGAGTAATCAGGTATGACAGTAATCGTCCGCTACGATGCTAAACTGGCACTGATCGTCCGCCATGACGCTAAACTGGCAAGTTGTAACCGTTCGCTACGACATAAAATTGGCAATGTTGTACAGGTCCGCCAAGACGAAAAACTAGCATCTTTTGCATGCGTCCGCCATGATGCTAAACTGGCGTAGGTAAGTAGCCGTCTGTTGGGACATAAAACCAGCACAGCTTTTTCCTTGGGTCATGACACAAAACTGGCATCCGCAGCATGGTCTGCTGAGACCATAAATCAGACATACCACCATCCGCTACAATGTAAAACTAGCACTTCTCGGTCTTCTCGGACTTTAAACTGGGACCATGGTCTGCTGAGACTTAAAACCAGTAACAACAGTCTACCGAGACTCAAAACTGGGACTTACAAACTGCTACCATGTAAATCAAGCAAGCGTAATGATCTATGTACAGCTGCACAACCAATGGGGTGGGATATTGGGACAGTCCCAGCGTCGCCAGCTCACTGGCATCCTACTAATTCCTCAGATAAGCTAAGAGACATCTTACTGATCCCTCAGAGATGCCACCGCCGCGCCCGCTGCAGTGGTAGTACCTCTGAGAGTTTAGCCTCACCAGCCAAAGCCCTGACGAAATCCTTGTTGACAACGGCCTTGAGAACCTCAACCAATCATTGCTATTGGATGCCGGCTTCGCAAATTCATCTGGCTGGTTCCTTATACAACCAGTTAGGTGCACTGTGTCTGATTCCTTTTGGCGAAGATATGCAAAGCCAATCGTCAGGATTGGCAGCTCCGCCTGCATGCTCCAGCTCCTTCTTTACAACCTGATCACTCTATCTCACATCAAGCGGCGTTTGTTTCAACAACCTTGCCCCTTGTTCGCATGAGCAATGGTGTCCTCTGCTTTCCTTTGTGGTTGCAGGTTACTTGCCTCGGAGAATGTCGTCCAAAGGTGCATCCATCTAAGCGGTGAAGTACAACAGCGTGTTGAAATGACTGCTTGGGTTTGCCCGACCATTTCGACCTACATACCTCTACCTCTCACAAATCCTACCCTTAGCTCTTGTTTCTCTTCATCCCCACCACCTGCTTCCCATATGCAAAAGCTATATACGCAAGTATTCATTTTCCGCACTCACACCAGCAGAGATATTGCAGAAGTGACGTGCCACGCTCCTTTTGCACACATTCCTACTATAATCAGTAACAGAGAAATCTCAGATTGATGCGCTACGCTTGTTTGAAAGCATTTCTGTTGACATAAATGAGAGTACATCTCTGTGGGTATGAGCATATTTCATGCCCCTACCATCATAACTCATTTTGCATCTTCCCTGAACCTGTTTCCAGCTATATCCCTCTATCTCCCATACCTTCCGGCTTTGCTCTTCCATGTTGACAGGGCAACAATCGAGTAGCCATAGATGGACGCTGTTCTCGCTTCTGCCAAATCGGTGTTTCGCATTCTTTGTCGACGTCTTTTAGGCAAGGCCTCTAACCGTCAACAAAGAGGGGCCAATGAAACACCATGAAAATTATGAGTCAGCCTCAGGCAAAGATTCGCAATTCAAGCGAGAGCGCGCATCAGCTTTGTTCAAGGACAAGTTTATGCTCTATTACACACGGTAGTGTAATGAGCGTAATGAGCTCCAAAATAGTCGAAGGTAGAGTCTAGAGAAGCACAACAGTTCGACACTTTCCCTCGTGGCGTATGGATAACTTGTCTTTACGCTCATTACGCGGTGGTGCGTATCGTTGCATATTTCATCGCTAAGGCTAGGCATTATTTACTCTTTGTTAGGCGCGGCTGCGTAGTGAGCGTAAATTAGACATTGTTTATGCTTCGTTACGCACGGCTGCGTAGTGAGCGTAAATTAGACATTATTTACACTTCATTACGCACGGCTACGTAGTGAGCGTAAGACAATTTTGAGCCTATTGTTTTTATACTAGATTACGCTCATACACGCAACACAACGCAAATGAGTGTAATATAGCCTGAAAGCAATTGAAGCATGCTCAACATGTACCTGCTCTTCACATGCACAACACGCAAACGAGCGTGTTGTGCGTAGTCACAGTCTGACTTAAAATGATCATGTCAACGGAACTCGAATTATCCGGGACCCACGTCATCAGGGTTGCGCCTCTTCCACAGAGTGTCGCGGCCTATAAATACCTCAGTTGACAAAGATACAAGGGTTGGAAAATCAGAGAAGCAGAGAAATTTTTCTAAGCACCAGAGCATTTATCACTCTTACCGGCAGAAAATCAAAAGGGCAAGAGCATTTTCTGAGCAAGGAAGCACTTATCACCTTGAGCAGAGAAACAAAGAGCAACCTTTTGGAAACTGTCGACAACACCATCCTTCAGCAAGAACAGAGCACAGTGCGCTCGAGCCTTAGCAACAAGAGAGATCATTCCTTTGGAGAAGATACGACTTTCTTTGTTAGTGATTGCTGCCCTGAGCAGAACCTACTCGAAGCAAAGAAGCAGAACAGGGAGTGTGAGATCGTCCTGCCCAATTTTCAGACTCTACCAGTCAGAAACAGTAGATCGGCAGACCTCAGAGCTTGACCATCCTTGCATCCCAGCTTTGGCCTATGAGGTAGATCAGACTTCTGTCTGGGCAGTTTCCTTGTTGTTTTGTGCTCATTTTTGCATCAGGTTATTGGGGGTCTCTCACATTGTAAGATGACATACAAATCATACATTCTTTCAAAAATCGAAACATAGACCTTTGAAAATCACGCATTTCTCTCCTGATTAGCATCTCTTTCGCATGTTTGACATTATCATCGTAGCGATCCATCCATGTCGTTTTCCTCCCATTTCACGACCCCTCGAATCAAATCGAAACAATGCAAAGACCCGTAATCTTCATCTTTTTACTGACCCATAAGTCCCTGTCTGATTGACAAGACCGTTCAGGGCACCGTGGATTCGGTTTTTCCAGCATAGCCCTCGCGCGGATCCATGGTTAAAACTGTATACATGGAATCTCGGTTGGTATTTCTAGCTGCCGACGTTTTCTGTCGTTACATGGTGCACATTCTCACCCAAGCTTGTTTCATTTTGTTTTGCTATTATCATATTTTGCATTATTCTCTATCAATTTATGTTTTTTTCTTATCACTTAAGTTATACCTAACATATTTAAAACAAATGTTTATGAAAGGTTATTGTACACTGATTAAGTCCTTATCTGAATGACCAGACCGTTCAGGGTACCCCATTTCTGTTTTCCTCCAGCTCAGCCCTCGCATGGATCTAGGGTTAGGCTATATGCCCGGTGACCTCTCGGTGTTTCAACCACAGACATTTTTGATTGCTACAAGAGGGAAAATGTGAAGAGAGTATAAGATAGCCTAAGTGCAATAAGAATCTATCCTTAATCATTTGTACATATCTTGGACCTCGTGTATGACTACAACTGGGATTACCAAGATCATGTCCTAGGTATGCTACTGGGATAGCAAGTAGTCACACTTGAATGCTCGTGATTAAGTCATACTCATTCCATATTTAATAGGAGTTTAGGGTGAAGAGATATTAACTACAAAAGCAATAAATAATAATAAAAATTAAATAATTAAACTAAGTGAATTTTGTAATGATGAAGTAATGTCGATCTTTATTTTTGATCATGTGCATGTCCAAGTACGTCACACTTAAATAAAGATTCTATACAATTATAATCATCACACTACAAGCATGCACTAGGAGAAAGGGTTGAGAAGAACTAAAAATGAACTAAATTCTATCTACTGACTAAAAACTAACTTATTGTTACTTTCCAATGCATCCCATTGCGTATTCACTTTGGAACCACAATATCACGCATCCAATATTGCAAGCTAGGCCACAATATCGCATACCCAATATCATGTACGTGATATCGCTGGTGCGATATTGGGGCCTAATGAATCACGATTCATCATACCCCCATGACTAGATGAAAACTCGTCCTTGAGTTAAAAAAAATGAGAACAAGAGGAGTGTAGGTCATAAGTCATAGAAGAAAATTTTAAAAATTCCCTTGCGTGAATAGTTAAAAATGATGTTGACATGCGTGAGGGGGTCCATATATATAGTTTTTTGTGATGCAATATTGCGTACATGATAGTGTAGCCATGATATTGCATCATATGTGATATCATGGCCTGTTTAAAGTAGGGTACTTAGAAAAATTGATAAATTTCTGAAATTCTAAACTCAAAAATGAAGGACTTAAAGTTAGTGTAAAAGGTTCAAGATAATGTTAAATAGTCCTTAAGGCACAAAAAATATAATGGTATAGAATCTGGCAATGGAATGCATGAATCAGATGAGGAGAAAGGACATGTGTTGGTTCATAAGAACATTTGAACTAGAAGGATAATGAGGGAAAGAGTATTGTAATTCTTGGAGGGTATAAAATGATGTGATGGTGATGTGTTGTGAGTGTAGATTACAAGGGTTACACAAGTGGGTCCTCCCCAAATTGGGTTCCAACCTATAATGCCCTTGCATAACCACACCTTAAAATGTCTGTAGGCACTAGAAGGGTTAAATATAATCTACACTAGTTCCACAAAACACACACATGTAGATACTATTGTGATGAGGTATGAATTGAATGCTACACAAGACATGAGTCACAAATTCATGAATAGTGAGATGAGGTGAATTGTAGAAGGGATTGCAGAGATTGGGACATGAGGTAACTAGCCGAGGGCACAATGAATCCTTAGTTATAAGGCATGATTAATGTGTCATTAACTTGTCACTCAAAAATCAGGACCAAGTCCATTTCTCTAATCAGTGACATCACATTGTTTCATCCCAATGATAAACAACAATGAGAGCATCATGATGGCAAGGTGTATGATCACTGAGCATTTCATACAAGGGAGGAGTGATTTTGCTTTGTGGCACTCTTCTTCTCTTTTCTCTTCTCTATTTTTTTTACTTTTTTTTTAATAAATGCTTAAGCCAAAGAAGCTGCCTACCTTCAGGGATGGGTGCATGTATTTCTAATGGGACCCCCTAGAATAGCATTGAGTTTCCTTTATTGAGTATCTTTTTATTACTCTTACTCCCATTTTTCATTAGATCTACAAGGATCTTAGTACAACCAAGCTACAAGATAACTCCCACAGATGTCACCAAAGAGAATCCACAAGTTCCCTTGATGTCACACACTGGTCATTCCCTCTTGGTTCATCCTTCTTCACTCTAGGTATAATGAGCACAAAATTACTTTAAGTTTTAATGATGTTAAGAATATCATTGTACCCAAAGTAGAATCTCTTATCAATAGAATGGTTGGGTGGATGTGATGGGCTCGCTATCCAAATAATTAGTTACTTAAGACTTAATAGCAAAGAAAAACACCTCAACCAATGGGTCACATGAGTATTTTATTTACCAATGAGGTTATCTTCAAAAAAATAAAACAAGTTGAAAAATGAAAAACTAGAAAACAAAAAATTGTAAAATTAAAGAAAAGGAAAAATATTTATTAATTTTTCTTGTTAGGATGGGGGATATCCCCCATAGCGAAATCTTTGATCATGGCGACAATTAATAAATGGAAAGTGTGAATCCATGCATGTTGGAAATGTTGGGGATTAATCATATCCCAACCACTGGGTGTCTTTTGAGGTGGTGGTTGGAATGTATCCATATTGGGGTTCACACACATGACTGTAATAGACATAGTGAGGTAGGTTATATGATAGGATCATGGGATAAGGAGCTACCCCACTATGGCACCATTGATTGTAAGAAGGTATGCAAGGATTGATATGTCCCCCTCTATTGTTATATTCATTGGGCTACATGGTTGTTGGATTATTGATTGGTGGCCCTGATAAAGTAACATGAGGTGTTGAGTTTGAGGAGAAGAATGCATCACAGTGTGGAACTTGTGCTGGGTTGGAAGATGCAGTGGGTTCAACATCATGCTGCTTCTTCCTATGGTCATGCCTAAAGAAAGGGAACTTTTAAGTACTTTCATTGCTATTGACAATAGTAGCACAAGTAGCATTCATAGGTTGGTGTTGTGGTGCAAAACCTTCTAGGATGAGAATACTGTTGTTGAGGAAAAGTGTAAGGTACATGAGGTGGTGACCTTGGCAGAGAGGGCATGAGTGGATAGTATTCTAGAGAATGATAATGATGAGGTGAAGTAGAGGATGATGATCTGATTGGAGAAACAAGGCGTTGAACATAGTAAGCATTTGGCATTGGGACATACAAAGGATATGGTCGGGTTGGTGATGGCCTCCCCCATGACTGGGGCTTTTGCCACTATGGTTGAACCTAATATTTCTATATGAAATCTGGATGTAACATTCCTCCTCAATGCTCATGTAAATGTGAAAAAACTGGGGCTTTGGCCTTTGGGGTGATCGTACAAATAAATGTTACATTGATATGTGAAGTTGGTAGTTGAATTCTTATTCTTATCATCTTCTACCCTTTGTTATGATTGTTGTGTGGTGTCTTGTCCTGTTTCTTGATTTTGCATAGTTGTGCCTCTACTATTTTTAACATATTCTCCATATTTTGTGTGCATCCATTCCATCATCTTATTAATCTTTGCCTTGATTTCATCTAGTGATTATTGCATTGGAAAAGGTAGAAATAGTTGCACTTCCGAAAGGTAAGCTAATTTCTCCTCTTTATGGTTATGGACCTTTGCTAATTCGATATCTTGGTCATGTTGAGAGCTTTCAACACTCTCCCATTTAGCCATTTCTTCTTCTTCTTTTTCTACCCACTTAATATGCTCTTGGAGTTGATGGGTTTGTAGCTCATATAGTTGACCTTGGGCATACATCCCTAGGGTTTCCCTTGTTTCATTACGAAGCCCATCTATGATATCATACATTAGCCTTTCCTTGGAGAACTCATGGCCTAGCCAGTTATTTAAAAATGCATAATATCTTTCTAAGGCCATGTGCAAGGGTTCATGTTATGCTTGTTTCCACTCCTGGATTTGTTTCCTCAAGGCCGACATTGTTGCATAAGTTTGATATCTTTCATTAAAGAGTTCTACCATTGTTGGCCAATGTTGAATTAACTCTGGTTTTAGGGACCTATACCATACTTTTGCGTGGCCAACGAGTGTCATAGGAAGGAGCTTAAGTTTTTTCCATCCATTATCAATGTTGTTCCATGCATAGGCATCATATAAGGCTCGTAAATGTTGTCGTAGACCTAATTCATATCCTCTTGAGAACTTGGGAAAGTTATTTAAGTCAAGCATGGGTAGATGAATTTCCTTGCAATTCCTACAGGATATTCAAATAGCCTCTCGTATATGCATCAGGCTCTTAGTGGCTAGTACGGGTTCATCGTCACTGGGTACGTTATGCATTCATGAGTTGGGATAATGTTGTCTTTATTTATGTTCATAGGAAATCCCTACATTAGATTGAGTACTCCAAAATTCATTTTATTCATCATATAATTCTTTGGTTCTCCAATGAATTTCCCTACTCATTGTTGCATTATCATAATCTTGTGAGAGAAACATAGTTGTGAGTTTGTGTGTGACTTGTTTGCAATTACTTCTTCCTAAAAGATGTATTTTTTAAAACAATTTACAGTGATCTTGTATGACATAACTAATCTAAATAACTAGCATCATCCCTAGCAACGGCACCAATGATGAGTGGTAAGGTACCCCTACACTCAACCATATAAATACAAGTGTTTCATGCATGATCTAGTCGAACTCTGCAGATGGGCTAGTTGTGGTATCTAGATAGTTACTTGTTGATTTTAGTCCACTATCTTCCCACCTAGACTAGTATATGCTTTTTCACATATGGTTTAGTCTAGAGCAAGGTGTATGATGTGGTTTCTAACCTAGTGCTACTCCTAGAGGCAATGGAAAATAACTTTAATTAAGCTAGGAGGAAAAGGGAGAGAGAGTTAAGCTAATAGGAAGTGGGAGAGAGAATCTAACTAGCCTATGTGATGAGCATCTATTCTTTAATCATTTGTATACATCTTGGACCTCAAGCATGACTACCATTGGTATTACCAAACACATGGCCTAGGTAAGCACATGGGATACCAAGTAGTCACACTTGAATGCTCGTGATTAAGTTGTATTCACTCCGTGTTTAATAAGAGTTTAGGGTGAAGAGATATTAACTATGAAATCAATAAATATGATAACAATTAAATAATTAAACTAATTGAATGCTGTAATGATGAATTAATATCAATCTCTATTTCCAATAATGTGTGTGTCCAAGTACTTCACACTCAAATAAAGGTGTCGTACAATTACAATCATCACACTGCGGGCATGCACTGGGAGAAAGAGTTGAGAAGAACTAAAAATGAACTAACTTTTATCTACTAAATGAAAACTAACTTACTATTACTTTTCCATGCACCCCATTTTGTATTTATAGGCTCACATGGAAACTATGATATCACACATCTGATATTGTGAGCCAAGCTGCGATATTGTGTATGCAATATCACAGGTGCAATATCAGGGCCTAATGAATCATGATTTATCAATAAAATATAAATTACCATCATAAAAAAATAACTCATCCCTAATAACTTAATAAAAATTATAATCATAATGAAATACCTAAGGTCTACAAATGGGTTGTAACAAAATTATTTCAAAATAAAGAAACTATTTGAAAAAATAATATTTTTTATTCCATAAAATAAAAAAACCTAATTCACAGAAATGGTATTGAATGATAGAAGGCAATGGAAAAAATATGATTCATATATGTTATATATAAACTTGATACACTTTTAACTTTCTTTAATTTTCTTCTTATATGCATCATATGCACATGACTTTTCCCAATTATCTTATATTTTAAGCTACATTTAATATTTTTTAGTTCATTATATTTCATAAGTCTAATTTCAATCTTCTCTTTTCAACTAATATATTCTAGATTCAAACATGTAGAATAGAGAAATACAAACTCCAAATCAAATTCAATTTAAACCTATGGAATCCTTATCAAGTGCACTACATGATCATATGTCAAAATCATATCAAAGCATTAGTCATCATAGTGGTATAATTTAAATGTTAAAAATTTTATAGCCAATTTCTTGTAAAGGCATAAAAATTGATAAAAAAAATTTGAAGATTAATTAATTATATTTTAACATTTAATCATAAATATATTTAAAACCTATGACTAAGCTCCTATAGTGGTAAAAGTAAAGGATACAATACTTTAGCAAGTAGATTGTATTCACTTATGTAACAATAATAGTAGTAATAAACTTAGAAGTAATCTATTGAAATACATCTAATGAGCAATGGAGCAATCCAACACCCAACCATAAAAGTCACAAGTATCCATGCATGACCCAATCATAATCCATGGATGAGGCAATGTTAATATCCTAGTAATTTATTTAAGTCCATGACCGTTGTCTTCCACGTGGAGCTAGAGAAGTCTATGTGTATGATTTAGCTCACAGTGAGGTATATGATATCTAATGTTGTTCAGCCATCATTACTCCTATAGCTCATGGTGAAAATAAAAATGATTTATAAATCTAAGTGAAATTAGTAAATAAATCTATCCTAGCCTATGGTGATGAGTATTCATTCTTGATCTTCCATATAGACCTTGGGCTTTGTGTAACCACTGGTAGAATACCAAGTGTTATGCTACTGGGTGTACCAAGTGATAATACTACTGGGTTTACCAAGAAATTATACTTAAGTTCCCAAGATCAATTGTACTCATTCCACTTACTAATAACAGTAATAGTAAAGTACATAGAAAAGTAAAACACTAAGAATATAGTAAACATTATGATAAGTGAAAATAGTAAACTAGGAGAATGCTGCAATGGTGGGAAATAGCTTGATCTTTATTTATAGTCGCACTTATGCCCAAGTACAAAATATTTAAACAAATATTTCATTCACTAAGTCACACCACATTGTAGGCATTCACACTTCTAATTACTAAGTCTAACTTCAAGAAAGAAAACTATAAGAGTCTAGTTACTACTTGGAATGAAACTTAGGAGGATTATGCACCCAAGTGTTGTATTTATAGGGCTACATACATCTTGAGATATCATATCAACAATGATGTAGCATGTGCTACAATCTCATAATTATGACATCATTATTACAATATCGTTGATGCAATATCATTATAGATGGTAAATATGACTTATCATCCCCCCATGACTAACTAGAAACTCCTCCTTGAGTTAGAAAAATGAGGATAGAGTCCCTTACAAAATTGGAAGGTAGATCGAACTATTCACAACTAATTGACTATATACAAGAAATTGAATGTCGGAGTGGTGTTTATACAAGATTGACATAGTTGTATGACAAGGCAACAAAATAAGAAAAAATTGACAAAGATTGATGTAGCCCAAGTGGTGCTTGGTGGTGGTGGCTATTCCATCAATTTCTTCCATTTATCATCAGGCCTCTACAATTTATATCTATTGAGTAGCACTTGAATATTTTCCTCTCTTTTTTAAGGATCATGTACTATCCATGGTGATTGAGTAATGTGTGATGGAGCCAATACATCCCATCAACATGGTAGTTGTGCAAAAACCTTGCTTGCCTTAACATACCACACCCCAAACTATCTTCATTATTCTTCGAATGCTTTGGCCACTTTACGTAACTCTTGATAATAAGACATTCATCTGTCCAAGTTCTCTACAACATCTTTATAGCCTTGATACCTAGCCTTAACCAATTCTAATTAAGACTTTGCCACATGTAGCTTTTATAAGGCATGCTTTTAGTCTACAAACTTCTTTTCATGTAATGCATACATGGCTTCTACTTCCTATTCAAGTTCATTCCTAGGCCTACCTATTATCAACATGACTAAGTTAGCATACCACAGGTTTACTAACCCCATGTATTCCATTAAGTCCTTGATCTACAAATCTTTGTTCTTGACCTCTACTTGGTAGACATGATTTAAGCTATCCAAGATAGGCTGCCAATTTGTATTCTAGGCTAATTTTAAGTTGATATGAGCCTTAGTCATCTAGATTTCTTTCTCATTAATCGACATGTACATGCCCACTTGATCGTTGAATCATTATTTAAGCCTCTCATTCCTTTCTACCTCATTTTACCATGTGCTTATTTCAATAGAATAATTTGGCTAGATTGTGCATACCTTTTCTATCAAAAGGATTATGTTCTTTCATGCTAGGTGATGAGTAGCAAGGTACCCCTATACCCAACCATACAAATCACTAAGGTGTTACACACAGTCTGGCCAAATTCCATGGGCCTATAGTTATCTAATGCATTAGCTCTTCTAGGAAGTGAAGTGACATTGAGAACATTTATTGTCTTCCCAACTATACTTGTAAGGTTCAAGGATATGGTTCAAGTGTAATTAAGGTATATGATTTTTTATCATTTTATGTTTTATAGATGTGATCACCTAAAACAAGAATGAAGAGTAGAGTAATTTAAAATCTATTTTGTTTACTACATATCTAACCTAACACAAGTAATAGCCCCACTTTCCTAGACACATCCCAAACACATATAGTATTGCTGGCTACCAAATGTTAAGCGTTGCAAGGTTATCATGTACTATATAAATTCTTGAAGTGGTCGTGCTCATGTTCATTAACAACTAGAAATAAATTAGTTAATTCAAATGCATTAAAGTAAAAAGCATGAAATAAAGTGCATTAAAGAAAATATCAATCTATTCTCAGTGCTTCAAGGATTGTCAAAAGAGCTCATTTTATTCCTATCACACTACTATGCTCAAGTACATTAGTGCTCAAACAAAGAACCATACACACCTAGACTCCTTTTTTGTGCACTTAGAAAATATTCTAACTCTGAGAAAAATAAATGAAAAAATCTTTGTTACTCTAACTAGAAAATGACCAAAAACTAATGTGAAAGCTTAAGCTTAGGTGAAATATTTATAGACTTGGGGTATACACCCCAATGTCGCATATGCGATGTCATGGCCAACATTAAAAATGTATTCATCATACCCCCACAACTAAATAAAAACTCATCCTCAGGTGAAGAAGAGGAGGAATAAGTTCTTTATAACCTATATTGGATAGGTATGGGATTAATGACTAACATTACAAATTAATTCAAATAAAATAGATAGAATTTGAGTGCCCACTTGTATGGAATTACAATTTTACAAAATGGGGTGTTCATGATAAGAGAAGTGAGCACCCTAGAAGGCACTAACATCCAACACCTCTTAGTAGTAGAAGAATGAGAGAGAAAAGAGTTCCTGTTATCATGAATAGTCCTCATTATATGGTACCACTGCATCATCCTTGGTGAAGATAGTCTTGCTTCTAGTCCATGCTTCCCATTACAATCACAATAGAATCATGAATTAGTATGCAATGTGTAACACATAACTATTAAATGCCTTCTCTCATCGATGGTTACACTTGGCTAGGTTGTGATTGTGGTTGATTGGTTCCTTGAGTAGTATTTGTGGAAAGGCTAATAGATAGGGTCAACTACATTAATTAGTCCATTAAATTTAAAATAGTTCAATACAAGGAAATATTTGAAAAGGGTATAGAATTCACAACAATAAAAAGGATAGTTCTCTGAAAAATATTGTGAAGATGTGCACAATTGGACATCATTGATGGAGTAAACAAAAAGAATTTAATTGTAAGAGTGTTTAAGGGTAAAGAACTTAACTAACCCAACCAAAAGATATGCAAGTGAATCCTTCCCAAAGTAGGCACATACCTTTTACGCCCTTACATAACTTCAAACAATAGAGTTTGTGGGCTCCGTATATGATTAATGGTTACAAAAGGTTAAGTACAAAAATCCAAAAGAAAATAACTAATAATTTTGACACATCAAACTAGGACATCAAACTAAAACATGAAATGGGTAGTGAGGTGACACATGGAAAGCATAGATGGATGAGAGAGTGTGTGGAATGGAGTTTCTAGTTAACGTCACATGAAGCCCCTTGTGGATTTGTGGTTAAATGACTTGATAGGATCCATCCTTAGTCTAGACCAAAACCAACCATGTTCAGTGACTTCGCATATTCATTCTAGGACCAATCCATCACCTAAGACACAAGAGTGCTCCCACAAAACAACCACCATTCCAAATTAGAGAAGAAGTAGGAACTGAGGAAGGGCCTTAGTTAGAGGAGACTAGTCCCATAACCAATGCTTGTAGCCCATTTATTCTATCTATAGGGTATGCTTTGAATTCCCATTGATTTTTTTTTAAATGGAAACCACACCATGCAAATACACATGCATGTATTTTATCTAAGCGGGATGCTTTGAATCCTCATCTTTTCTTTTCTTTTTTCTTTTTTCTTTTTTTTATGAGAACCACACCATGTAAGGACTTATTAAAATTTCTTTTATTGATTGGCATGGAAAAGTAAGAAATTCATGAAAACACCCATGCACCCATGTAAACAAAAAAGGCACAAAGAATACCAAATCCCCTTGAAGCCACACCCTGTTCAAACCTTTGAATCCTTCACAATTATGAAAACTACCAAAGTCACAAATTTATTAGAGGTTTATTAACGAAAAAGGGATATCACATTTTCAAAACAAGAAAAACCATAGAGTTTCTGTAATGGATGGATTTTGTGGACTCACTGCCTATTGCATGAAAAAGAAACCATGTCCTAATTATCCATAATAAAATTCAAAGGCAAAAACTAGACACCAACAATCAAATAACAAAAATAGTACATACCACCATTGAGTAATGCATTACCAATGTACTTGGAACTTATTAACACAATGTTAGAAGGTCACATAAAATAAAATACAAAAGAAAGTATAAAATATTCAAGAAATATCAAATGTACTAACGATGGTGTAAAACAAAAATTAGAAAAGATCAATTACATGAAAACAAAAAGATGTAAAATAAATAATGTGTAAAAAAAAATTGTAAAACAAAAAAGAAGTTTGAAAATTTAAGGAGCCACTAAATGGTTAGCATGAGTGGCCATCTCCCACATGACTATGTTGAAAGGAGGAGATCTAAAATATGTAGCACGATTGTCGAATGGATGAGGTGCTTGTTTTGTTAGCTAGTGTATGTTCATGAAAAGGTTTGATTTGTTGAATGTTGACTAGCTATTTTTTGTTTGGATTCTTAGGTTTATAGATCATCATAGTCCAAGAAGAAAGAGTCTCATAAATGATGTAAGTCCTTTCCACAATGTATGAAACTTAGTTCATTGAGGTACATCTATGGGGTTCTAGTAGAGAACCTTATCTCCTGCTTGAGATTTGACTTTTCCAATTTTTAGGTCATGACTCTTTTTGTTATAGGTCTTGTGCAACTGATTAGATGATAAAGCTACCAATCAATTTTCATCTAGTAGGTTAAGATTCATTAGTTGTTCTTTTTGGACTAGACTCAAGTCAAGGTCAAGGTCAAGGTCATAAGCAGTTGAAAGTGTATGAAATTTGGATTAAATAGGAAGTGTTGATAATTTTCTATACACAAGCTCACAGGGAGAGTATCCTATTGGAAGTTTCTATGTTGAGTGGTAGGCCTAGAGGGCATCGTTGAGTTTTATGCTCTAGTCCTTCCTATACTTACTAATAGTTCTTATTAGTATCCTTGTGATTTCCTTTTGGTAACCTTAGCTTGACCATTAGCTTGGGGTGGTAATGTGTTGTCAGTTTGTGTTTGACCCCTAAGCGTTACATGAGCTTCTAAAAAGTAGTGCCTTTCAAGTGAGTTCCATTGTTAAAAATTAATGCATGCGGCACACCAAACCTATTTTCAATGTTTTTTTGTACAAACCAAGTAGTAGTAGAAGATGTACAATAATGATGACTACTACTTCTATCCATTTTGTACAATAGTCAACAACGACTATGATCAATTTTTCATTTGACATGGGGATGATGGAACCCATGAAGTCAATGTTCTAGATGTCAAATGGTTCCAGTGATTGAATCCATTGTTGAGGTCTCTTCATTTGAGTAGTCATTCCACCATATCATTGGCATCATTCACAAGAGTGAACATAATGATGATAATCCCTAAAGAGTGTTGGCTAGTAGTACCCTACCATCAGGATTTTAATGGTCGTGCATCTCCTAGCATAGTGTCCTCCATAAGGACCTTCATGAGCATCTTAGAGAATGTGTAGTTGATTAACATGAGGGATACACTAATGAACTAGGCCATCAGCACACACCTTATAGAGGTGTCTATTGATCTCCATGAAGTGCTTTACCTAGTGAAAAAACTACTATTTCTTCTAGAGGTCAAACCTTTGTGGCATGTCTTGAGTAAGAAGATAGGTGAGAGTGCCATCGTACCATTTTGGATCATTGAGCATTTGTTTAGTTATAGCCCCAGCAAAGAGGAGTTCATCAAGAAATGTATCAAAGAGTGAGCTTTCTTCCTCTTTGTCATTCCATCGCAACCGAGACAAGTGATCAACAACCACATTCTTAGTGCTCTTTTGATTTACCATTATAAGATCGAATTCCTAAAAGATCACTAGCCACCATATGACACGGGGGCTCACCATTGGTTTTTTCATCAGGAAGAAAATGGCACTGTGGTCTATGTGCACAAACACCTTGTAATCAAGCACATAATGTCTAAATGTTTTGAGAGTAAAAAACCATTGCCATCAATTCTTTCTCTATGGTGTAGTTCAGTTGCACACCCACAATGCTTTCGCTAGCATAATGGATGTAGTATAGTCATTTCTTATCATGTAACTATGTCAGTACCACTTCCAAGGCATAATTTGATCCATCATCATAATATGAAATGATATGTACTTGTCAAGTGCTTGTAGGATTGGAGTTTCTACAAGCTTCTCTTTTAAAGATTAGAATGCTTTCTCACATTATGTAGTCTAGACAAAGGTAGCATCTTTCTTTGTTAGCTCAACCAATGATTTTATGATCTTAGAGAAATTCTGTATGAGTCTTTAGTAGTATCCAGTATTGAAACACCACAAAATTTTGAGCTTAGTACTTCTCCAACAGGAATTGGGCTAAGTCATGACATTCCTCGGTATGACTAAAGCTTGACGACTCCATAGACAGCTTCAAGCAGAGTCAAACTCAATAGGGAGTAGTTCCCTAGGATCCACTAAAATGTGTAACTTCGGAGCTCAACATACTTAGTTTTCACTAAGTATATTTTTCCAGCATATACGCCCAAGTTTGCATCACAGCGTATACGCCCAGAGCACACATCCCTAGTGTATACACTGGGCGTATATGCCTGGTAGGTATCCACAGCGTATACGCCCGGTAGGTATTCACAGCGTATACACCCAACATTCACAGCGTATACAACCTAGCGTATACGCCCAACATTCACAGCATATACGCCCGGCATGCAATCCCCAAAGACCGCAAAGAAACAACATTTCAGAGCAAGATTTGATACAAGGCATCAATTCACGTGAACAGAGCAACCATCAGATGTTGACATCAGGCATCCTTGAGTCTATACGCTGAGCATATACATCCTGCATGCCCAGCGTATACATCCAACAATAACCGTGTATACGCCTAGCGTATGCAACACATTGTACACTTGTAACATTTCATTCTTTTGCACCTGGTCAAACGTCTAAACCTGTATAAAAACCCCACTTTTTCATTAGAAATGGCGTTGACAATTTTGAGCAAACCAGAGAGAAAAATAGAGATGCTAAGAACCAGAGCAGAGAACCTTGTATGCTGGACCTCAACCTTGTACGCTGAGCATACAACCTCTATGCTATGCCTACAGTTTGAACTAGCACACTATCATCCCTACATCCACCGGGGCTATTCGTCCGCCTTGTGTGAAAGCCACAACTACATTAGACCGGTGCATTGTAATTCTCACTTTGCAATAATATTTCTGCATTTGTTTCCTAAAATATGTTACAATTTTTCATTAATCGTTGTATGTCTACTGTTTACGCCCTCGTACGTTTATGCTCTGTTTACACTAGTTACGCTGTTTACGTTTCATTTTACATCTATTATGTCGTTCACATATAACCCAGCGTATAACACCTCGGTGCACGTTTAGGGAAATCCTTACCTGATCCGCGTCCAGACCACTTAAGGTACTCTACCTTCGTCAATTCCATCTTGCCCTCAAGCGGAGGTAGGGTCTTCTGTGCATGTCCAGAGATCTCCCAGTTTTTTTCCTTCCAGCCAGACACCGATGATTTCGAGCAGTACAGAAATTGGCGCTAGAAGGAGGGAAAACTGCCTAAAACTTACTATGCTTCAGAACTCCTAGCATCTACGCTGCTGAGCATCTATGCTGTCGAGTATATGCTGACCCTGTCTGCAAACCTCCCAGTGTCTAAGTTGCTGAGCTTAAAACTTACTATCTGCAAACTTCCCAGTGTCTACGCTGCTTAGCGAATACGTTGTACGCTCTATGCCATAGACTCGTCTACGTTGTCATCCAGTATACACTACACTCTGTATGCTATAAACCCTATTTACACTATACGCCCACGCTATAAACCCTGTTTACGCTATACGCCCATGCTATCTACGTTGGTTAGCGTATACGCTATACGTTCTATGTCGTAGACTCGTCTATGCTGCCATCCAGTATACACTACACTCTATATGCTGTAAACCCTGTTTACACTGTACACTGACGTTGTCTATGCTTCTTAGCATATACACTATACGTTCTATGCCATAGATTCTCTACGCTGCTACCATACGCTATATATCTATATGTTGTCATTATATGGTCGTCGTTGAAGCCTATACGCTGAGACCCAATTTCTACGCTGTGCACCACAAACATAGGTTTACGTTGCACTAGGTATACTAGTTTCACATCCCTTCATTGTGTCATATTCTCAACTATTCATCATGAACACTGTGAACTCCAACACTGTAACCAAGCTGGTCACCGACATTGTAGGCACCATGGTTGTTAAACAACCCATGGTACAACCCACTATGGGGCCTCGCCAGTCTCTTAGACTGCAAGGGAAAAACCCATCGTTTAACATCATACCCTAGGACGAATACAATTTCATATGCGTGAAAATACAAGGAGGCCTAACCGTGGACCAAACTGAGATGGAAGCTAAAATACAATACGAATCATTTTCCAAAGGAGGGCATGAGTTCATCCCTTCACCATACAATATCATCCCTCTCCCTGAGCATTACACTGAGCTTATCACTCAACTCTTACTACTAAAGAATCAGCCCTTGGACCACTCCATGGCAAATCCTCAATTGGAAGAGGAGGACGACTTTGCAGCTCAATCCAAGCACGAAGATTCGTACCACACCCTTAGCCCATAAACTTATACAAACCCGTCATTTCACCCATTCACAGGCGAAACTATGTCCCTCCATCCATTTAACATCACGCAAGTGCAAGGGCCTCAACAAGATGCAGCTGCTCTCTTCCCCATTCCTCGAGTGACTGATGTTCAAGTCAACACGCTTCCCCTTGCAATTCCTCCTGTGGCCACGGTACCCCCATTCTTACAAATGCAACCTCCTCAAAAAAATTTAGGAGTAACCTTCCCACTACGTGTGATTAGAATGCCACACATAATACCAGCCTCTACATCTGCTCATTACATACTGCGCATCCCAACCCAAGGAACATCCTTCACAACAATAACCCAAGAAGTTCAGGGGATTCCAACACAAAACATGACCGGGAAATGGACAGCGATTGGTGCCCAATCACATCAACCCCCTCATTATAACATACCATATCACAGGATCTTGCAAGATAATATTCCCCAAGCACACCCACAACAATAGCAACCCCTTGCCCATAATATGCCGCCCCTGATACCACCCGCTATAAATATTCCACAAGTACAACCTCCAAATGCACAGCTTTCAGCCTTCCAACCCACTATTCAACAATCCAATCTATATATTGTACCACATCCCCAACGTGCCATCTCACCTAGCACTCAAGACTGGGCTGATGCTAAAAAACTAATGTAGGAACTAACTAACGAGGTCAAACGCCTCAAGACAGCAGCCGACAGAGAGTTGAAGGTAGTGGACTTTCATCACGATGACCCCATCAGCTCTTCCGTTAACCTTACCCAAGGGTGTATCTTTGCCGACGCTAACCAAGTATAATGGGGAGACAAACCCCAACACTCACCTCATAATGTTTAGATTAGAATGTGCGCTTCTTCAGGTGCAGCCACATGCCATTCTGTGACTGTTCCCTATGTCCCTTACAGGGAGAGCAGTTGATTGGTATCGGGCCTTGCCACAAAACTCAATATCTTCTCTGGAAGATTTGGTGCACCAATTCGTCACCAGGTTCAAATATAACTTGAAGCCTAAACCCATGCTAGATAGCCTCATACAGGTCAAATAAGCACCCCTTGAACCTATCCAGAAATTCATCCAGCGGTGGAGTGCTGCTCTCAATGAACTTCACGAGCTGATCCCAGAAACGTATCTCCTCACAATCCTAAAAGGGGCTATCAATGACTTCGTCAAGTCCAAACTGTATTATCTTAATGCACGTAATTTGAGTCAAGCCTTTGTACAAATCAAGAGCATAGAGGAGGTAGCGCAAAACAATCATGATCCCGCATATTTAGCCTTTAAGAATCAACACAGTAAGAAAGATAAAGAAAAGGTTAAAACAACTATAGTAGCATTAGCAAAAACACAACAAGCAAACGTGGAACAAAAACGCAAATCGCCTGTGGCCCCTACTAACTACACTAAACCCGCTCCCGAGACCGCACTAGAATCATCCTCATCACAAAACCCAACACCGAATCGTATGAGAAACTTTGACAGGAAGGACCCATCTAAATACACACCACTATCCATGAAACCATCGTAGTTGTTTGACCCACTCCTGAAGGCCAGATTAATGAAGCATAAACAGTTGTCCCCTACAGCAATCCAAAGGCATGATCGCTTCTGTCAACTAGTCTGAAACCCAAGCCTAGCAATGCCAGAGGAGCCCCCAGTACCAGAAGGCTTTAGAATGGACTGTTTCTATGACTATCACCAACGTAATGGGCATGGAACAAATTATTGTTTCACCCTGAAACAAGACATCCAATGAATAATCGATGGGGATCAGACCACTTTTGATGAGGCCAACCCAGTCCAACTGCAAAACCAGGCCATGGGTGTGTATAAAGATCCGCTAAATACCAAAGAGGCACCGTACATGATTAATACAATCTACCTCGATAACGAACCTGAAACACCTAGCATTAACACTATCTATTTTGACCATGAGCAGAAAACGCCCAATGAACCATTTATAGTGCGTATTCTGCCCACTGTACAAACACCCGTACCTCAACCTTCATGCCCCCCATAGTAGCCTTATGTCATCCAAGTACCCCCTGTCGTGGAAACTCCTAACACCCCGACCCATGAAAAATCATACGTGGTGCACGTACCTCCCGTCATTGCTACTGAAAACTCACCAACCCCTCCTATCCGGCCTCCATATTACGTAGTTTGAGTACCACCTGTGGTCGCAACAATGGAGGTACAACCTCTAGCTAGGTCAGCTCCATACGTTGTTAGGACACCCGAACGTCCTAGTGATCACCAATCCTCCACTTCCCAAACATAAAATAAACCAAGCCCCTATGTCATCAAGGTGCCCAGCCAGCCTAGCGCTCAACCGCATGCAATCATCCAACTGCAACTCTTCCCAACTCCATATGTAGTACAAGTCCCAAAGCAACCTGAGGCCCCAAAACCAACAGCACCCCCGCGTCACACACGGGAACGCCTAGCGGATAAGCTTACACGCGAACGCTTGAAAAAGGAGCGTCAACGGATAGCCTTAGGACCTCCTAAACCTACCCCATTAAATGCGATACCCATGACACAACCTAATGATAAACCAGATATAGGCCACAGGGGTGAATCATCTAGAAAATAGGATACGCCCAAATCAACAATTCCAAAACAAAATGACAAATCGACTATGCATGAGATAAAACTATTGGGCCCAATGGACCAAGTCATTGCCGATAAACACGCTCCCAATAGTAGAGATCTAGCAATGGCCCTAACATAGGTCACACTGGCGCTCAAACAAAAGAACACTTCACTGAGCTTATATGACCTAGTGTTAACATCACAAACCCATCACGAAGCTTTAGTGTGCATGTTAACATCTATCCAGTGAGCGAGCACTTGCCTCCAAATGAACCTTCAATTCATGTGGTAATGTACTCACCTCAAGGGTCAACTTCCAAGCCACTAAGTTTCCACAATGACAACATCAAGTTGGATGAGAAAATAGGAGAGGTAAAAATAGCCCCTATGTTTATAACAATAAGAGTAAACCAATTCAAGATACATAGGGTCCATGTAGATGATGGAGCTGCCACAAACGTAGTGCCATATCCTATCGTCGAAAAACTGGGGCTTACATAGCTAATCAGACCAACCGCCACTACATGTTTGAAATCATTCAGTGGATTGTGCATGATAGTCAAAGGCACCATGACCTTAGACTTCATAGTAGGGGATCAGTTTCCCACATTCGCCGACTTTGTGGTAATCGATGAAATGCCAGAGTTCAACTTAATATTGGGAAGGCCCTGGCTAGCCCAACTAAAAGCAATATCTTCCCCTATACACCAAGAGATCCACCTACCTTACGAAGGTGGAAAAATCATGATACACAGGGAGGCTACTACACCCATCATCTCATCATACATAGACACAGACCAAGGCTCAGAGGTTAAGCTCGAAGAGCCAAGACAACATGACACAAACAAACAACAACTGGTAGGCGATAATCCTTTAAACACAAAAGAAAATCCTCCCAAAATAGAAATACCGGGGCCTGACATTGTACATGCACAACCTCATTTAGAAACCACAACTGACACAAAAACCACAATACATGCTGAAGCACCAGAAAACACCAACACAGGAACTATTCCATCAGATGTCCCTTGGGCTAAATTACCATTTAACGTGATCAACAAAGGGGATGCTAAATATATAATCATACCTGCTAACGCATCTCCCAATGTCAAAATGAGAAAAATCAAAAAATTACTAAAACAATAAACAACCATCTGTCCGAAATGACGTTAAACTACAACAAGTCCAAAAAGACATTAAACTACATTCCAAGTCCGAAAAGACATTAAACTACATCCCAAGTCCGGAATGACGTTAAACTATCATGTCCACAATGACATAAAACTAGCCACGATCAGAAATGATTGGTTAACCGAGAAATCCACCCGTTTCATTCCAAATGTCCCTTGCTTACGCTGAAGCCCAAAATGACCTTAAACTATGCATATGGCCCGAAATGGCCTTAAACTAGTGCGTATGTCGCTCGAAATGGCCTTAAACTAGATCATCCACTTATACTTTGTTTTTTTCCAAATTCTGGCTCACTGTCTGAATTTACACTTACATTGTCATGTTGTCCTTTTTCGTAATTATCTTTCAGTCCTGATTATAATTACATTCATGCACTACAATTAAACCACAAAAACAAACCAAAACATTTTACATTGTCGTGTCGTGTTTACAATTAAACTCAAAATCAACAAAAAAAAAATTTATACATATACATGTAATGATGTACAATTACAAGAGTCAACTGATTTTATTCATCCGTTCAATACAGCTCAAATCACTCAATTTACAATTCACATATAAATATGAGTCAAAATAATTTTGAAGCAAAGATCAAACATCCATGGCAGGAGGATCACCCCCTTTAGACCCGCTGGCATCATGAGCCCCCACTCTACTGGGGCCAGCTTCCTAAACATCATCATCGTCTTGATCCTATAAAATGCAAAGGGAACAATCAACATAAGGATAATAGAGAAAACCTTCAAACATTATTCAGTGAACGAATTTCATGATAACAAAATGCTTACCGTAGGGGACCCCCCTAAACCAAATTCTAGTCGGTGAAGGATTTCCTCTTCTGAGACACTGGTCCAATCGGTCCCATCAAGGCCTAGGTCGACATCTGCCAAGGCGTTCCCGTTGTCAACAGCTGACCAGGTAGGACGCTTTAAAGGGAATTCACCCACAGACACGTCCCTAGAAGTAGTTGTAATTACGCTTGTAGGTGATTCCATCTCAACAGTTGTATTTTGAGCAAAGGTATCAAATGCAAACCGTAGACCCAGATCCTCCACAAACATCTCAAGCTAACGCTTTTCAATAGATACCTCTTTCAATGATTTCTTATAATGATTCTTGTGGTTCTTTTCATCCTGACCCCATTTGTGTACCTTGGAACTAAAATCCTTCCAATCCTTGCACTTGAGGTTCAATAGATCCACCTGGGCCTTACGCTCTGCTAGTTTTCAGGTCAATGATGCATGGTGATTGAGTAGGTTCCAATATCTAGTATACGTGACCTCGGAAGTTCGCCAAGAGCGATCACCACTTAGTTTAGCAGAGGCAAACTCATACCGAGCCTTGAGATCATCACGCTCAACCAACAACTCAGAAACTTCCTTCTCCTTTGATTGGACTTGCAACCACAACTGTTCGATGGAACACCTACAAGTCCAAAGCGATTTGGAGTTGTGCATAAGACCTTCCGCCACTTCGTCATAAACTAGCCTTGGAACCTACTCTACTTTTGGGGATAGTGTGGACAAACTCTCAATGTTAATTGTCTCAGATGGATCCCACCTCATTTTGGCACCTACGCACACGAAAAGAACGAACGCTAAAATGACAAAAAAAGGGGTGTGAAACTATAAAGCTGTAAAAAAACTCGAAACATTTATACCTATCTCAGGATGGGCTTCCTGAATGCGTTCAACAACTTCCTCGGCGATACCAGCCACAAAATCCATTTTACTTGGCATCTCTATCCAAGTAAATGATCCACGAGTACGAGATGGACTAACCTCCGTGGTCCTTTCAGGGGGGACCATTTTCATGGGCACATCCAGCCGCATCATTCTGGTGTCACTACCTTCATCTGGAAGCATGAAAACATAAAAATAAAATACCATAAAACAAAAACTCACAAATTGATGCAATAAAATAAAAGAAAACCTACCGTGTTCCCTGTCCCCTTCTGGGTTTGGAGGGTCGCCAAGGTCTAACCTTCCCTTGAGAAAGCTACTGAACATTTCATCGACACCACTCTGGTCATCGACCAGTTCAGTCTTTGTGGTGTCTTCCCATAGCTCCTACATTTCTTCCACCTGATCCTTGTTGGCCTCTTCCTCATTGGTCATTAACTCCGTTGTAGCTTCCTCCTCTTCAATGATTGTCTCTAATTCTTGCCTCCTCACTTCTTGAGTTAAGTCTGAAGGCATCAATGGCATGTAAGCGGTCAAAATAAAAATTATGAATAAGAAGAAAATAATAAAGCAATAAGATTACTGAGTTTACTTACCTCAGACAGGCATCTTGAACCTTATGTGCTTCACCTGTGGCTCATCCACATTTGAGACCTCCTCAGTTGAACGTTCATGCTTCGTCAACTTCGACTTGGCCTTACCGATGGTCTTTTTGATGACTCGTTCTGCTCTCTTGGCAGTATAAGGCACGTCATCTAGTTCCAACCCCACACTATCACATGTGTGGATTGAGGTACCAAATTACCCCCCTGTCACGATAGATAAGGATTCATCAATTCCCTCAAGCGCATCTTGGGACTCAGCTGTTTCAAAAAAATGGTTGATCCATGGGCGGGATAATTGACCTCGATCCCGTAGAACATACTTATTGTCCGCGTGAACCACTAGAAACTCTGCCTAACGGCAAAGATAACCAACAAAGAATGCAAAGGTACAGTGGGATTGCGCCTCGACATTTGAGCGCAATTGCACTATCTCCTTATGAAGGCCCAACAACAAAAATTGGGCCCAGTTATAATGCATCCCGGTTTCTAAGATGGTTCGCATTATATGCACAGCTTCAACAGCAAGACTCCGCACTTGGGAAAGGGATTTAGGGAATGCCCATGCCCTAAACAGGGGATATAATTCATTAACTTCCTCTACCTTTGACTTCCCCTACATAGAGAATCCCTTAGCACCCTTGATAACACCCAACCAGTCCTCTAACTCACGTACTGTATGGAGCTCTTTATGAGTCCTATCCAAAACTACATTTACATCATTCGCCGGTACACCAAACAGGTTCGAAAAGAGTTCAGCCGATAGGTGGAAGACTATCTTAACAACCTTAATCTGGGTGCTATAGTAAGAGATAGATTTGTCGAATAAATCAACAATTCCGATCATTTCGGCTATCAACACATCAAGGCTCAGAGTTGTAAAGAGCTCCATAAGGCCAACATCATATAAACAACAGATGATGGATGGCAGGGCATGTGTGTGCAACCACTTCTGAGCCTTACTGATCTCCCTGAACTTCATCGAGAGGGTACTCTCAATTTGTCCTGTTGTGACAGGGTCTCCTTCAGGAGGGACATCAGCTGTAGATACAATTCGAAACCATCACATCAGTATAACCCTTGGTAGTTGACCAAACACGTTAACACATCTAGAGAATATTGTCACTTACCTTCAGTGGTGGACTTAGAGGTGCTACCCAAGTCAGAGTCACGAGGAAAAATTGGTTCCTTAGGTGACCAATCTCCATGAAACCATCCATGAGCTGTGCATTAGGCGAATGCTCTAGAAAATCGTTTGTGAAAATGGACAATATCACCCTTGGTTTGAGCTAACACAACTCCATGAAGGGTGGGACCTGCCATAAAGGTTTCTAGAGTGGTATGAGCTAGGGCAAGCCCATCATCATCAATGTATGTTCCATCTTGGTTAACTTGGGGCTTGCAAAAGAATGGTTGTCAAAATAGAAGCAAATGCCAAACGACAAAAAATAGAAATCACAAGATTAAACGATCTTACCTATCAACCCGGTACACTATGCCAGGAGGGTTCTAGAATAGCGTGTGCGCATGCACCGCTAAAAATAGAGCATTGTTGAAATAATCACGCCCTCATGGCAATAGGCCCACACACGTGCTAATGGGCAAGTAGACCTGGGCCTGCCAGAGGGATCGTCCTCGATCACAAGCGACCCCTCATCGATATCCTCCATAAAAATTGCTACACCCTTCGAAGCTCCTGACAACATGGCCTCAAGCATGCTCCATGCCACTTGTTCCCTCAGATGTGACCAGGAAACCACCTTAAATCTGTCCAAGATGAAGGCAAGGAATTCACATGCCCCTTCCCTGAACCATACTCCATTGTTGTCAATGGTCAGATCCGGGGTAGGTTCATTGGCCTCAATGGGGCCAAACCATGCTAGTACTCCGACTAGCTCAACTACCAAGAGAAAAGGTTCAATGTTCCTGCAAGCAACCAAAATGCAACAATAAATCAGCCATACATAAAAATGGGATGAAAAAAAAAATTTCACATTATAGGCAGACACTTAGAAAAATTACCATCTATTTACGCTCAGCGTATATGCTGCCTAACTCGGTGTATAAGTTGTCAAAAATTGTTTACGCTTGGCGTATACGCTATCAAAAAACTGTATATGTTGTCAAAAAACTGTATACGCTGTCAAAAGTTGTTTACGCTCGACGTATATGCTGCCTAACTCGGGGTATACGCTGTCAAAAACTGTTTACGCTCGGCGTATACGCTACTTAACTCGACGTATACGCTGTCAAAAAATTGTATACGCTGTCAAAAAATTGTATATGCTATCAAAAACTGTTTACACTCGATGTACATGCTACCAAGAAATAGTTTGCACTTGTTCACACTTGGCGTTTACGTTGAAAATAGTTTATGTTGTATGCCATGAAAACAGCTCTACGCTATACACCGTCTGAAAAAGAACAAACTTTTTACACTCAGCATATATGCTGTGAAAATCAATAGTGTATACGCCATAAAAACTGTCAGCATGAACGTTGTGTAAACAGTTTACGCTAAACACTGTGCAAACCGTTTATGCTGAACACTGTGTAAACAGTCAGTGTATACGCCATGATAACAATCAGCGTATACACTGTGAAAATTGTCTATGCTACATAATGATAAAATCCTCTACGTTGTATATTGTCAAAGTCCTCTACGCTACACACTGTTAAAACTGTCTACGCTGTATGCCAAGGAAACCTTCTATGCTCGGCGTACAGACCCTTTACGCTAACTGTCTACACTGGGCATATACGCCGAAATCCTCTACACTGGGAGTATATGCCGAAACCCTCTACGCTGGGCATATAATCCGAAACCCTATACACTACAGAAACTATCTATGGTATTCAAACTCTCTACGCTACGAAAATTGTCTATGCCAAAATAACATGTATAGATGAAAATAACTAACAGAGGCAGGTTTAGAGCCTACCTGTGTGACGATCTAGGCCACAATGCAACCCTCGGCTAGGGCAAACACTATAGCATGGCCTTGCTCTCCTCTGCGAAATTCAGATCAGGACCCTTCCTCCCCTAGCCTTCTACCTCCTTGCCCTTGCCCATTTCAGCGTCCTCTACGCTAAGATTGATAGGTTTATGCTAAGGTCTGATCCTCTACGTCGGGGTCTAAATCCTATACGCTGAGTCTGATCCTTTACGCTCACGCTTACACTAAGTTTAAGCCTCTACGCTCACGTTGAGCCTTTACGCCGAAGTTGATAGTTCACGCTTACACCGGAGTTGAAGGTTTACGCTGGGGTTTGGTAGTCTATGCTTACGTTGAGGTTTACGCTTACGTTGAGGTTTACGCTCACGCTCGATTTGCTTCAGGGTTCACGGTGCCTCCAAATGACGTCCCTGCACTATTTATAGCGCCGCTGCCACCACCGCCTTACATTTTATTTTATTTTATCTTATTTATTACTTATTTTAATTAAATTTCTTCAAAAATACAAAAATGATACATATGAAGCAAAAAAAATACTACCACATGTTGATTCCCTCGTAAACCAACTTCATAGGTCGACACTGAACATTTTGGTGTAAACTCTCCTATGCAAATTTTACGGTGAACAAATGGCCCGGTAAGGCCTTAAACTGCCACAGACACCCATGATGGCCCGGTATGGCCTTAAACTACCATGACGGCCCGGTAAGGCTTTAAACTACCACAAACTACCCCACATGGCCCGGTAAGGCCTTAAACTGCCACATTCGGCCTGGTAAGGCCTTAAACTGCCATGTGTCTTCGTGCGACGATAAACCACCATCATACATCTACACATGACTTACGCTACCAGAGAACATGGAACAATACCTACTAGCTCATTCTACTCTCTGTTCATTGGCAGGAGCAAGCCCGATGGATTTTCAGCATTTATCTGCACCGTTAATCATCGATGGCCCATACGGAAAGATCGCAAGGGACATCAACATAAATCTCATCCACTTAAGTTTATCAATAGAAGATGCAGTCATAGCCTCAACACAACAAACACTAGATAACTACAAAGGTATGACAAAGTCCCTTGACATAGAAGTTGAACATGTCACTGAAGACCCGTTGACTGAAACCCCCATCATTATGCCTGATGGTGAAACTAAAATATTAAAATTAGGTACACTATTGCAACCTCCACTGGCCAAAGACATAGAAGATGTACTTCAAAACAACATGAAAGCATTTTCTTGGTCATACACTAACATGCCCAGGTTAGATCCTTGAATCATCCAGCACAACATTATCCTTGATCCAAAATTAAGGTCGGTAACACAAAAGGCACGAAAGGTTAAACCTGAGGTAGCATTGGCAGTTCGCAATGAGATCACCAAACTTTATCAGGATGGTTTCATTCGGGTTGTCGATTATGCCGATTGGGTATCCAACATGGTCATTGTCCTGAAGAAGAACGGAAACATTCGCTTATGCATTGACTTCCGAGATCTAAACGTTGCGACCATAAAAGATGATTTTCCTCTACCCAGCATCAATCAACTTGTTGACTTGACTGCTGGCCATGCCTTGTTATGTTTTATGGATGGCTTCTCACGATACAATCAAATATGCATCAACCCAGAGCATCAACGTTGGACTACCTTTATGACCCCATGGGGAAACTTTTGTTACATAATGATGCCCTTCAGTCTCAAGAATGCTGGGGCCACATATAAAAGGGCCATGATATTTATTTTTAGCGATTATATGCTACACTCGCTCAATGACTATGTCGATGATATCGTGGTTAAATCGAAAACCTCACAACAACACGTACAAGACCTTGACTTGGTGCTAAAACGCTATTTAAAATATGAGCTGAGACTTAACCCAAAGAAATGTTTCTTTGGAGTCAAAACAGGCAAAATTCTTGGATTCATAGCCTCAATAGCAGGGATACAAGTAGACCCCGATAAAGTTAAGGCCATAACAAACTTAAAACCACCTGGCAACCTTACTAAACTTCGTGGTCTACAAGGTAGATTACAGTTTATCAAGCGTTTCATAGAAAAACTAACAGATAAGTTGAAACCTATGAACCACTTGCTACGCAAGAACGTCCATTTTGAATGGACTCCACAGTGCCAAGAAGCATTCGATAATATTAAAATAGCACTAGTTCAACTACCCATAGTTTACCCACCTCAAAATGATAAACCATTTTACATCTACCTTGCCACTTCGGACTTGTCCATTGTGTCCATGCTTTGCCAAAAACGAGATGATGGAACCGAAGTCCCTATCTATTACATAATCCATGCATTAGTTACTCATGAAAAGAAGTATAACGAGATGGTGAGGTCATGTTTAGCCCTAACCTTTTCCTTAAAGAAATGGTGACATTACCTCTTCCGTAACTAAGTAAACATAATCTGCAAGGATAATGTGCTTAGAGCCATCAAGGGAAACATTTATGAGACAATTCAAATAGCTCGTTGGAAAGCCATGATAGCTGAGTTTGACCTACACTACGTAGTGCAGTCATAAGTTAAGGGTCAAGCCATAGCAAATCAAATGACCGCATCACCAACACACGATCAAGAAATAATAGAGCTAGAGTTCCCCGACGAAAATGTAAGTGCAATAGCCATAGTGCCCGATAACTATGAAGCCATTTTAAACTTTGATGGCACATCTACCTCTAGAGGGGGAAGTGTTGTAGCCATCATCACCTATCCCTCTGGGGAGATCCAACCCTTTTCTTATTGTTTCAACTTTCACTATACCAACAACATCGCAGAGTATGAAGGTCTCCTTAGAGGTCTCATGGCAACACTAGCCTCAGACATTACACAGCTTGTGGTCAGGGGAGACTCACAACTAGTCTTGAACCAAGTCACAGATGTTTACATGTGCAAGGTGCAACATTTACAACCATATTGTGACTTAGCCAAACACTTACTGAGGCAATTCAAAAAAATGGACATGCAACACGTCTCTTGAAACGATAATACCATCGCAGACGCACTGGCCACCCTAGCATTAAACATATCACTTGACATGTTCCATACATTGCCAAGCTCCATAATTAGTTGTGCCAAACCAATAATCGATACTCTTGATGTGTTGCCAATTGCATCCGTTAGTACAACACACATGGTAGAATGGTATGACGACATAAAAGAATACCTTCTATGTAGTGAAACACCGCAACACTAAACGAATGCATAAAAAGATGCGGTATGAAAGCATTCATGGCAATATCCATTAGTAGGGGACACATTGTGTCACTGATCCTATGAAGGCATATTGTTAATGTGCGTTAGTAGCGTTGATGCCCAAACCATCATTGAGCAAGTATGTGACGGACTATGCGGAGGACATATAGCACCAAAAGCAATGGCAACGAAAATAAGGCGCTTAGGCTATTATTGGCCACACATGGAGTATGATTGTCTCTCCAAGGCTAAAACATGCAGTACCTATCAAAGACATGGTAATGTAATCCATGTCCCACCAAATGAGTTGCATATAGCGTAAATCACATGGCCCTTTCAAAAGTGGGGGTTGGATCTTATCAGACCAATAACACCCTCATCTTCTGCAGGGCACAGTTTCATCATAACTGTGACAGAGTATTTTATGAAGTGGGTAGAAGCTATTCCCCTTCAAAAAAATACATCTAAACACGTATGCAACTTCATCCTTGAAAACAT